>JASANF010009331.1:0-23849 GCA_030248245.1 Trissonchulus sp. WLG1_4
CATGAATGCGTACTGGGTAAAGATATACTGAAGAAACTGGGACCCATAATGATAGATTTCAAGAACGGAACTATCTCCTTCAAAGCACCCCAGCAACCTAGAGGAAGAAACTGGAAAGTAATTTTACCAGAAGAAGTGATTGTTCCACCTAGAACGCAAGCCATATTTGGCGGTGTTATCAAAGGCGAAAAGTGCCTTGGAGGCATGTTTGAACCAGTAAAACGAGTGGAAGAATCATCTGGCCTATGTATTGCAAGAACACTAGTGGGGAAATTAAAGAAAGTTCCTGTACGCGTTATTAATTCCGGATTAGAACCGATCAAACTATATAAAAATACAGTTGTGGGACTAATAATGGCTGTTCCCAAGGAAAACATATCCAGCATGGAAACCCTAGAAAATACCCAATTACCCAAACAAGAAGTCGAGGAACGATTAAAGGACCTTAAACTGAATGAATCTGAGCTCACGGAAAACCAGAAAGCAAAGCTAATAGCCATGCTAGAAGCATATGCCGATGTGTTCGCCGCTGACGACTTTGACATTGGGTGTGCTACCGCAGCGAAACACGAGATTGATTCTGGAAATCACCCTCCAATACAGCAAAGCCCGTACCGAATACCTGTAGCACTTAGAGACACTGTAGTACATCAGATACGCGAAATGCTGCAGCGACGGATAATAGAACCATCAACCTCGCCTTGGTCATCACCTATGGTTCTAGTAACCAAGAAGGATGGCGGGACGCGCATTTGCATAGACTACCGCAAACTCAATTCAATAACTAGACGCGATTTATTTCCCTTGCCTAGAATCGACAGTCTACTCGATGCGATGGGAAACGCGAAAATATTCACTACCCTAGATCTACAGGCGGGCTATCATAATGTGCAAATGCATGAAAAAGATAAGGAAAAGACAGCCTTTATCTGTTCGGAAGGTCTTTTTCAATACAACGTCATGCCCTTTGGTCTAACAAACGCACCAGCTACTTTCCAGCGACTCATGAATTTAGTACTGTCCGGCCTACAATTCCAATCGTGCCTATGCTACTTGGACGACTTCATCATCTATTCGAAAGACTTTGATAGCTACCTGGAAGACATAGCAACAGTGCTAAAAAGACTAAGGCAACACCATCTCAAACTAAAAGCGAGAAAATGCCAATTTGCCAGAAAAGCTGTTAGCTATCTGGGACATACACTGTCAAAAGAGGGAGTCCAACCGGAAGCTGACAAGGTGGAAAAAGTCCAGAATTTCCCAACTCCCCGCAATATAACCGAACTACGCAGCTTCTTGGGCCTAGCATCCTACTATCACCGATTTATTCAGGACTTTGCAAAGATTAGCAAACCACTGAATAACCTACTAAAAAAAGAAACTCGCTATCAATGGACAGAAGAGTGTGAAAATGCCATGTCAGTACTAAAACAAAAATTAACCAGTGCCCCGATCCTGGCATACCCAGATAGAACAAAGCCTTTTATTCTACAAACTGACGCCAGCGGCAAGGCTCTTGGAGTTGTCCTATCGCAAAAGGATAAACATAACAAAGAGCACCCAGTCGCTTATGCAAGCCGATCCCTAACAAAAGCGGAGAAGAATTACCCAACCATAGAACTGGAAACATTGGCTATAGTCTTTGGCGTAAAATATTACAGACACTTAATCTATGGACAAAAAGTGACTGTCATCACAGATCATAGCCCCCTAAGATGGTTAATGACGGTAAAATCACCAAGCGGACGTCTTATGCGATGGACACTACAACTACAAGAATACAACCTCGAAATACAATATAAACCGGGGAAAAGCATACCAGTGCGGACGGATTATCAAGAATGCCCCAAATAGAAAACGAACAAGATACGGGTGAAGTACATGTGCTGGCTGTAACAATGGAAGAAATTCCTGAGTTGAAGTTGCTACAGGAACAAGATGAGAGTATAAGGCCACTAATTGAATACTTACGAGACAATCGGCTACCTACGGACCCAGGAGAAGCCGCCCACACTGCTGCGAAGGCTCCGCGCTATGAACTCGAGGATGGAGTACTAACTCACCTATACCCCGCAACTGGGAAACGACAATGCCTATACGTGCAAACAGTGATACCTCTAACTCTACAGTATCCTGTGTTCGAAGCCTGCCATGGGGACCCAACAGCTGGTCACCTGGGATTCGAAAAAACCTACCTGAAAATTTTTTCTCGCTACTGGTGGGATTCAATGAGAAAAGACGTTAAAACATGGTGCCAAAGTTGCGATACATGTATTCGTAAAAAGAACCCACCTAAACAAGCAAAAGCGCCATTGGTACCAATTCCAGTAGAAGGACCCTTTGACCGAATATCAGCGGACATTATTGGCCCATTACCAATGACGGAAAAGGGCCAGAAATACCTAATTGTATTCACAGAGTACCTAACCAAATGGGTGGAAGCATTCCCACTAGAAGATACTAAAGCGGAGACAGTGGCAAAGATTTTTGTCGAAGAAATAGTGTGCCGCTACTCCTGTCCAAAAGAGCTACTGACTGATCGTGGAACTAATTTCATGAGTACAGTAATGCAAGAAATCACGAAACTGTTGGGCGTGCATAAAATCAACACGACAGCCTACCATCCACAAACTGATGGACTATGTGAGCGTTTCAACGGAACACTAATGAGAATGCTGTCGATGTATGTTGCTAAACATCAACGTGACTGGACAACCTACTTACCACTGTGCCTATTTGCTTATCGCTCCTCAATACAAGCATCCACCAGAGATACGCCTTTCTTTTTGCTATTTGGAAGGGAAGCTAGACTGCCTATTGACACTATTCTGCACTTACAACCTCCCCGCTATTGTGAAATCGAAGACTACCGATATGACTTAATACTAGGTCTCGCCGAAGCATGGAAGTTCGCTAAAGAAAACATACAAAAAGCCCAACCAAAACAGAAACATCAATATGATAAAAACAGCCTGGAACAACGCTATTCAGTAGGGCAACGGGTGATGCTGCATTGTCCAGCTGTCGCGGTGGGAAAAACCAAGAAACTCAACCGCCTCTGGTATGGTCCCTATCGAATAACGGAAGTAACAGCACCTATCGCAATCCTAAAAGAAGTATACGGAAGAAATAAAGCAGAGCAACGCGCTCATTTTAATAAACTGAAGCCTTGCTGCGATACCGGACCTTTACTGCCTGCACTGAAGCAGCAAGAAACGTCGGAAGCTACTAATGACCAACCGACCGAGCAGCCAAAACAGCCCCTTGGTGCAAATACTGGAAAAAATCAACTAACTGAAGAAGCTCCTAAGACTACAAAAGTCCTCCACCCTTACAATCTGCGTCCTCGGAAACCCTAAAGCTGCACTACCTAGCCTCTATGACTACGCATATATTTTGTACATATCGTTACAGCGCCGAGCTGTACACTGAATCTATTGCATACTGTATGTGGGATGTATGTGTGAAGCTCTGGTAACCATAGTTCCAGGTCAACTGCAATGCAGCGGGGCATTACACCGACTGTGCGGTGACGGCAACCCTGCTAGAAGTGAGCCGCTCAATTCTGGGTTTAGAACTTAAAAGTTCATAGTCCCAGGTCAACTGCAATGCAGCGGGGCTTTACGACACAAAGGTCGGGCCGCCCTCTTACTCACTTCCCCCTCAATTCTGGAGTCAGGATAACCAGAGCTCGTGTGTGTCAAGTGTGAATCTATCTAACTATACAGAAAATATGCTAGCCATCATTCTATAGTACCCTAGCATACTAGTAAACTATTAACATAACCTGAATAAAAGAAGAATCTCCGTATATTAACAAAAAAAATCTTAATACTAAATCCTACTAAATGAAAAGACAAATTAATATTTAATAGACCTATAAAAGAAATAAAGCAGACCTGCAAACCAGGTACTGCACAAATCATATTACAGATAATACAGACAGTAGTAACATTACACATACAACAGCATATGGAATCTATACAGTATATAAAGTGCAAAGTACTGTACTGTACATATGTGTCCTGGCCTGATGCGCATATACCGCTACATAACAATATATTGCATATATTCACCACGTATGCATATATTAATTGTAAGGTGATTGTACGTCCGAGCGGACACTACAAAATTAATGATTGTTTTCGAAGAATGGGCAGACAAATCCAAAATATCATTAATTAATGAGCTGTAACACTGTCAAAAGCTCAGCAAAGTACAATTAATGGGAATGTTTAATTACATAACCTGCAAGATATTGCACAATATAGAACGACTAAACCGAAATTTAAAGGTCGACACCGCTGAAGGCGAGGCCATTGGCTCTCGAAGCACAGTATAAAAGGCTGAGCGCAAGAAAATTATTCAGTCTAGAACTCAAGAGTGGCGAACCCACTCTCTTCAATATTACTAGCGAACATCGCTGAACATTCCTTTGCCCAACGTTGAATTCTAACTGTAGCGAGAATCGCTCTCATCCTTTACACAGCGCCGAACGCTTTTTCCCGTCATGGCCACTACAGATCACGTAAGTGATGTCAATAGTAAGGGAGACTGGGATTTGGACATGAGTTATTATCATGAAATAGGGCCACGAGCAGCTGCTAAATATATACAGGCAGTGGCAAAAACGCAGAATGCGGGTTGGCGGGTAGATCGCAAAAACCACGCTGATGTGTTCGTGGTCCCTTTTTGTGAGGAGCTGGGGTATCAACCCTCACTGCCCCTCACCCAAATTGGGGTCCTGACGGCGATGTCGCCACAAACGGTTAAAGAGTTAGCAAAATATGAACGGCGCGGTAAAAAGTACTGCAAAGTTCTAACCCCTGAAAAACTGATTTATGTGTCTAAAGACTTTTTCATTCAAATGCACTACGCCCCAATGACTTCTAGGCTGAATTCGCGACTGCGAAATTTGTTTGAAATTGAAAATTTGGAGGAGTTTGGGCGCGAACTGGTCGATAAAACGGGCTGGACTATCCGGCACTATGCGCAGCCTGAGCTATGGGAAATTCTCATAATGCCAGACATCGACTATGCTAGGGTTGCCTGCCGAAATTTGAAGCTGGCTGCGTACATCGCGCTGAGCGCCAGAACTCCGGACTGCTCCCTAACTAAGCACATAGTGGGGTGCCTAAAATGGCAGGTGGATGGTGGCTTAACCACCCCAAACCAAAAGGTCCAAACAGAAATTGCAAACCAGTTTCGGGGATCCATCAGTCAAAACAATTTCCGGAATATCATAAGGTTTCAAATCAACGATGACGGCACATCTGACAGTGATGAACCGGAAGAAATTCCGGAAAGTCTGTACTCCTTCTATATCCCTTAGGAATGTAATTAAGATATCTAGAATATGACCAGTATATCTATTATATTTATCCTTATTCCTATCCCCCCGTTATTCTTATTATAATATGCAAACCATATTATGTATTATTCCTGGCTATTTTACCCTGTTTTTATGGGATACTGTGTGCCAGCAGTATTCAAGTGCTGGCAACCCTAAATTCGACCTTCCTCTCCCCGCCGAACAAGAAAAATTGTTCGAACCCACCACCACCTCCAGCCGAAGATCCCATCAGCACGAAAATATCCTCCAGAAAGCCGCAAAGGCTATTCTGTTTAGCCTGGACCACCCAGAAGGTGGAAAAACACACCTTTTCAATGCGGTCCAATTGCTGGGATCTATGATGTGTGACTTACGGGCAGAAAAGAATTGCCCACCTCCAACCCGCCGGCACCCATATCAACGCCACGGGCGTGTTCGCCCGCAATATAGAAATAATTAAAAATGTGGACATTTTTAACTCAAGGGGATAGTATTGTGGTGGAGGGCTATAACTATGTATATGTATGTATGTATGTATGTGTGTGTGCGTGTGTGTGTATGTTGAAATGTGAATACTAACTTTCGTTTCAATGATGAATGGTGACAGCGTAATGTATGACAGTATGACAGAATGAATGCGTGTGCGACTGACCGAGTAAACGTGATTAGAAACTAGGTAATGCCTCGCGCCTTCCTTTTATTCGCCAGGGGCTACAAAATTCTAAACTTTTCACCTTTTTCCATCTAAATTCTACACTTATTCCAACGCCCCTGTCGATATAAAAGGAAGTGCGCGAGGGAAAGGGGCAGTTCAGTTCTATCCATTGTTCTGTTATGACAGTAAACCGACAGTAACCCTGTCAAATCTTTGCATCGTGTTACTTTTGTAGAATAGGACTGAAGTGCTGCAACCCAGCACTCTGAGATAGATATTTCTTCAGTTAGGCAAGCGCGAAAACAGGCGCTTCTCAGGCGAATAACCGCCCTCGCAGCCTTTTCATTGACCGGCCGAGCTGCATCCTATCGCAGTGCCCGCCCACAACGTGGATAGACGGCAACCGATTTAGTTGCCACGTCACATCCGTGCATAAATGCCCAGACGTGTCATAATAAATACTAGGCCAATCACTGCTATTCAGAGATGCAGAAATGTGTTTTAAAGTCTGAGTATTGAGTGATCTGTAAGATATTTTGCGAACGGGAGGCTTTGGCATGCGGGCAGTGTAGGCAATACAGCATATTGAGTGGTCTGAGGCACTCGTAGGTATAATAGCTGTAGATTTGACTGCAGAAGGTGACGATGCCAAAATTACGTCAAGGCTCTTGCCAGACACAGGTCTGGTAACACCTGTAATCATATTTTGTAATGAGAATATGAAACAGTAATCCATTTGAGGCTTAGTGTTGGGATCAGAAGTTTCATAGTGGTTGCAGTTAAAGTCTCCAACTACTATAATCTCTTTTACTGAAGAAAGCACTTGACTTGTGGACTTAATTAATGAGTTAAAAAATGTTTTACTGGGTACTGCTGGTGGGCGATATGCAACAATAATGCCCAATGAGCACTGTGAAGTAGATAATCGCACACATAAAACTTCACAATCCGTACCCTCATCACTCTGCTGCCTAGTTATCAAAATGTGGGATCGATAATACAAAATAATTCCTCCACCCCTGTTTTGAACGCGATCTTTGCGCAGAATGCGGTATCCTGGTAAAATTAATTGCTTGTTGCTCACAAGTGGCGTAAGATGAGATTCGGTAATACAGACGATGTCCGGGGAACTTCTATTAATAGCAATTTCCAAGTCGGCTAGTTTTGATTTCAGGCCATTGATATTACAATGCATAATGTTCATTATAGAAGAGTTGCTAGTTGGCATCATTTGGAGATTGTTGTACTTGTTTTGCAGTTGATAGACCACGGTGTTTAAACCAGCGACGATAGCAGACATTTGTCGGCCAGAAATCAGCATCTTGTACCTTTAATAAGTCGGTTATGGCTATAGTGAGATGGAAACTTCTGAGGCTGTATTCCTCCTTAGAAACCATTTCTACGCCTCGAACATGAACTCCTTTTGATTCACAAAAATTGGCGAGGTGGTCGGCTGTGCAATCTTTTGATAAGCGAAACACAAAAAGGTCAGCGTCACGACTAATTCCTTGGATAGCAGATTTCGTCGCGTATTTTCCAACAATAAGTGGTCGCTTTTTCTTGACTGGTGCAGACAGCTTTTCCGTTAAATTTGCTTGAGGAGCAGGCATTCTCGTAGACGGAGATGTGGAACAGGAACCGCGGGCAGAGGGCGCGGGAGACGGGTCTTGACTAGATTGTCGTACTTTGTCAGCGTATGAAATAACTGTTCCAGAACGAATGTGTGGAATCATACTTTTTGCACCAGTAGCAGACTTTTGGTTGTTTTTGCGAATGTAGGCAATCTCTTCACGGCGAGCCTCCATCTGACGATTCAGTCTGGTTATGCAAGCGTCGGTGTCGTCGCTCTTTGACTCTAATGCAGCTAGTCTAGCAAGGACTGTCGAGTCTACCGAACTTGGCTGATTTTGCATTTGCCGCTCAGCATATTTAGACTTTTCAACACACGGCAGGATGACATTTAGACTTTTGATCAGATTTTCGAAAGCATTGTAGAAACTGACTTTGTCATCAGCGTTCATATCATCCGTGATAGCTTCTGGGCACGTGTTCTCAACCAGATCAGCAATATCAAGACTTTGTGGTTGAACCTCGATCAAGTCGGCAACATTCATCAGGAATACTTCCTTCCAAGAGCCCATCTTGGCTCTGGACGGAAAATGTCAAATATTGAAAAGTTTTGTTGAAGAAAAAAAGTCGCAGTGTAGTAGTAGATCGAATCGAAGTCCATGATAGCGGCCCGCCACCGGCCCCGGCCGATCTCTAGTTTGAATAGTCAACAACTCAGGTGATGTTTGAAATGGGCTTGCTGATGACTTCGAACAATTATCTGCAAATTTTCACTGTTTTATCGGTTCTTTTAACTGAATATGGAGCTGAGAAACTGGGTTCGACATCGTTAATGTACATCAGTAAACCCGCATTGACATCAATAAAGTACATCGATAACTTGGGCTACACTGTCGATTTTCCTGTAGGATTTCCCTCTAATGAACCCTCCTACATGTCTAGCGTAAGTTTCAGTTTTACTTTGATACATTTTTGTCATTTTCGGTGGTTTTCCTTTTTGTCAAAAGAAAGGTTGTTTAAATCGAAATCGACATTAGAAAACACTGATACTAAACTTTTGCTCACTACTTAGCAAACCTCTGAAAGTCTAGCAATACTTGGAACATTTTACTGTTAAGTGTTTTGATGCAAAATTTGTATTCCTATTGTTAAGAAAAACTGTTACTTACGTTGTCATCAGTTTAGGGTGTACTTTTGCACGTTTAGTTGTTGTTTTAGTGTTTTAATAGAACAGTATTGTCAGTAGCATACCCAGTAAAAATTTCGGGGGGGAATTGACTTTTCGATTTTTTGTAATGGGCTCTTTTCTGGGTGGGTGGATCTCCGAAAAATTTTTGGGGCCAAATGCCCGTACATGAGCAGGTAGCAAATTCTGAGGGAGGGGGGTGAGCCTGAGCCATCGGGAAACAGGGTGCGGAGTAACTTTTCCGAAATTTTTTTGCTTCGTGAGGACGTGAGGCATCGTTTTTGGACTTGTGAGCAACTTTCTCGACATCCTCGGGGGGGGGGGTGAAGTTACATACCTTCTGGCCTCTGGGGCTGAGGGGTGGAAGCCCCTTTATACCCATGGACATCGCCTACTGATAGACCAAAAATACAGACGTAATATGTTAGCTTTGCTAAATTTTTGTAAAAGTGCTATTTTTACCCACTTTTGCCCTTCCCCAGAGCCTCAGTTTTAAGAGGCGGATCCCCCTTCGTCCTCCCATTTTACGTGTATGGTATTTTCAAGAAGACATTATTTAGCATGCTGTTGTGTGTAGTGAACGATTGTATTCAAGTGTTTCAAGATGTGTACTGTTATTGTTGGTGGGCATTTTCGTTTCACTTTGTCAAGAGATGGAGTTTTATGGAATTTTGATCAGCTTTCTTTGTAAAGTTCTGGCTAACTGTATGAAGCTGGGTTTTTTTTTCGCTGGCAAATATTCGCAATTTTGCGAAAAGATTGAAATTTTTTTCGCAAAATCAAAATTTTTTTTGCAGACATACTTTTGCTATTTAATGCGGCCTTTAATGCAGTAGACTTAACATTTAAATGTTAATAAAACATTATTCCGCCTATACAAATTAAGACTGACGCAGTTTTTACCATTTTTGGATAAAAAGCAGCGATTTTGACATTTTTATTTAAATTTATGTAGCCTTCCTAAGAATTTTGTGTAATTTTTCACATTCGATGCTCAGCCGTAAAGAAATATGAGAAGACCCGGCCAATGACCAAGTTAGGCCTTTCTTAATTGTCACCTCCGACCTATATTATACTGTCTATTAGTGTTACATGCAGTCGGGGTGATGATACATGGATGAAAATGTGTCCCATTTAAGGCTGGTTCACGCTCGTCCTTTTCATTTTTGTCTTTTTGTCCTTTGTACTTTTGAAGAAAATTTGACGTCCTTTTGATGAATTTTTTGTCTTTTTGAAGCTGTCCTTTTGTCCTTTTGTCGTCCTTTTGAAACTGTCCTTTTGTCCTTTTGTCGTCCTTTTCTCGTCCTTTTTACTTGTCCTTTTGTCTTCTTGGAACTTTTGATTCACGCTCGTTCTTTCGTAAAATTGATAAAAGGACATTTTCCCAGGACACAAAGACTACGAAATGTTTCAAGTCATGTTACCATGAGACACTGGTTTGGTTTGAGTTGCGCTCGTTTTTTATCTGCTCCAGTTGTTTTGTTTTACCTTTTTGTTTTTTGCTATCAAAGTGTCTTTTGAAACTTTTTGATGTTTTTGATTTTTGTTAATTTGCATATGTTTTGGTAAGTGTATTATGAATAAATTGTTATGCTACAGTTAAGTTATATCGAGTTTAAAAAAAGAATAAAAAATAAAATCAAGAATTAATTAATAAAATAAACTTAATAAGACTAAGTTTGTGGCTGGAAGCAGGTGCTCTTGCCCCACGCGTCCTGCTCCCACGGACCCCTCACCGTGTCGACCCGGCGTGGGGAAAGGTCCGTGCCACAAAAATAGAAATAAAAATAAAAAACAACTAAATTGAAGCAACGAGATAGAGCAAAATACGTCTAGGGTGTCTATATTCGGATTCTTAAGTGCAGTCCTGTTGGAATTATTTTCTGCTTTCGGGTTGTAGATGAAAGGCCGTTGTCGTACGATTTCAATTAACATTTCACTAAAATCTTTTTAAGAAGACATTTGAAAGCAAAGCAAATTTAAGATAAAACCATTAAGAACAAAATTAAGTAACATAAAAAAAACTTTAAGCACTGAAAAATTTAAAAAAGATATACCTGACATACCTAAAACACACATATCAACCAATATAATAAATTATTTAGCTAAAATTAAGCAGGCGCTAATATCATCGGTCAAAAACTTAAATGAATTTGATTGGCTAAGGACAAAAGGACACTTTCAAAAGTACAACAGTGTTGTACTTCTCAAAAGGACAAAAGGACAACCCAAAAAGACAAAAATAATTTTCAAAAGGACGTCAGGACAAAATCATTCGGACGTCCGCACAAAAGCACAAAGACAAAAAGACAAAAGGACAAGGACAAAAGGACAAAGACAAAAGTATAAAAGGACGACTCAAATTTTCGAAAGGACAAGTGAAAAGGACACGCACAAAAGAACGACAAAAGGACGAGAAAAGGACAACAAAAGGACGACAAAAGGACGACAAAAGGACGAGAAAAGGACGACAAAAGGACGAGAAAAGAACAAAAGGACAGGGAAAAGGACGAGCGTGAACCGGCCTTTATTGCAACCCGTTAAAACGATATGAACAACTCTGCGTAAACATTCGCGCAGATGTTTCGGCGACGGTGTTTTTTGACTTCGAAAAACTAGAGTTTGATGGTTCTGAAATTAACATTTCTGGTTCCGGTATGAATATCTCAAACGGAGGCTACGGTGAACTAACGGGATGTTTTGCGGCGAAGTTTTTGTACAATTTTATTCGTCCCTTGAGCGCCACATTGAAAGTAAAGCTATTTTTTGGCATTCATACCTACACGCCAGTCTATAGAGTTCGCTACACGAAGATGCCCGCTCGAATACACAAGCAGGCATTCGTTTCAAGAGATTGTTTTCAAGCGTGGCTAGTCTCAAAAACTTCATCAAAACCGTCCACTTTTGTGCAGCGTTCAACAGAATTCCCAACAGCTCCTGAAATCCCTAACTGCTGTTTCCACAACCTTGGAACTTCCTGCTTCCACAACCTTAGAAACTCCTGCTTCCACAACCTTGCAAATTACAATGTCAACAGTCGTTTCAGCAACAGTTGGAAATATAGCAGAATCGACAGCGGCAAATACAATAAGAGTGGTCGTTCTGATAATGGGACTGTTCGCTCTTGCATTGCTGTGTGCTGGATTGATTGCTATCTGTAATGCATTATACAAAATACAAACAAGACAACAAGAACTTTTAATCAGATGAACGGTTAAAAATCTAGTTTAATATTATTTCATTGTTTGTTGATTATTGCGGGTGAAAAACAGCGATGCATGGGAGCAATCGGCGAAGGGGGGGTGCACGACCTCGGGCTAAAGCGGGGGTTGGTTTTGTTTTTTCGGCGACAGACGGAAAAATTTCACACTTCTTTGATTTCTAACTCATTGGTAGCCTTTTGGGCCACTTTTTTGGCCGCAGCCGTAGAATATTTGTATTTTTCGATTTACACATTTACACATTTTTTCGGCCATCAGAGGCGTTGTGGGGCGTGCTCACAGGCGCACTGCTCAGAATACTTAAAAGTACTGACTACTGAACTGGACTGGACGCTGGGTTTTGTGAAATATTGAAATATTGCTAGTTTTTTTCACATTTATCAACATTGGTTACAGTACTAGATCAATGAAAAAAATAAAGGGCAGTTGTGCCTAATTATGTACCTAACCTATGCCTTTGGTTTTGGTGCGGCCGTCCAATGCGGAAACCAAAAAAGCCCCTGTTTGTATGATTTTAGAGAGTGGCACCCTCTCATTTCAGTTTTAACACATCAATAACTTCAGACTGTTGTAGGTACTGAACTGAGGCAGGAGTGCCCTTCCCTCAACTAAAAACATCAGTGGAATACATTATATAAATTGCTCTGTGACTCTGTGAGGTAAAAATCTTTAGTTAGCCTTAGCGATAAAAGTCATTGTGCACTGTGTTAACTGTTAACGACAATCACGTTCAAAATTTCAGATTACAGACACGAGCAAGTTTGACTGAACCGGCTTTGGTCATTACACTAAAGCTCGGTTCATTAGGATCCTTTTCTTTGTCCCCATCAGTTACTGCTTAAACAATTGTTCTTGCCCTTGTCCTTATGTTCTTTAGGACAAGTAAGTTTTTGAGTTATTCTATTCTCGAGCTATTCTATCTTGGTGCAAGACAGTTTTAGTTTCAGACAGTCCTGTATCCAACGAAGATAGCTGCCGTCGATGCAGTTTCACTTTTTTCGCCATAAATTCAGGTTGCTAATTTGAATAAGAGTATTAAGTACTTGAGATCATTAATAATAATGAAGATAATACAGTTATGTTTCTATGACGGTTAATCAGTGGCTGGATGCCAAATGTAAATGACGGTGGACCTTGACTCTGTCCAGGACTGTATCTTGTTTTTTCTTTTCTCTTATCTCTACTCGTACAATACTCGGACGAAAAGAAAAAGCTTTATTGACTGTAAGCTGAATAATTTAGTGTAAGTAACTAGTTTATTCTGAGTGAGAACAAATAACTACTATAATAATATACCATCCCCGGATTGCACCAACAAAGAATAGCTCAAGAATAGGAATAGCTCGAGAATAGCTCAGGAATAAAATAAATTTTCATTGCACCAATATTTAAGCTCGAGAATAGTTATTCTCGAAGTTGGAGAATAGCTCAAGAATAGTTATAGAATAGCTGAGGAATAGCTGAAGAATAACGAACATTATTGCACTAACGAAAGTTAGAGAATAGCTTATTCTCCAGCTATTCTCATGTAATGTGTAAGTTATTCCTGATCTAGACCAGGAATAGCTGAAGAATAACCTACTAACTTTTGGAAAAACATACTAATTTCCATATTTTTAACATATTCATGTTTATTTAGCTCATATATTATTTATTTAGAGTAAAAATAACAAAACAAAAAAGTTTAAAAATGCTCGCATTCGGGTTTCGTTCGCGATCAGGTTACTGACTGGGCCCAAGTCGACGTAGATTCGGTGAGCGGACGAGAAACAAATCTGCTCACACAACGAATCTGTAGGCGGGGCTTATGTTGGCTTATTCTCGAGCTCAATTGGCTGTCTGCTAGGCTGTGATTGGATATCAATGATGCAGCCACATTTTTATTGGACAGCTGAAGAATAAGTTATTCTCCAGCTATTCTCGAGCAATTCTCTAATGGTGCAGGGGAAAAGTTGGAGAATAAAACCTAGAGAATAACTATTCTGGAATAGCTCGAGAATAAGAATATCTCGAGAATAAGTTGGTGCAATCGGCCGTATATTTAGTCAAATCATCATGCGATCACGTTTTTATGACCAACTGCTAACAGTCTGACAAGTCTTCTTTTGAGCCAAGCTGAATGGGTTGCTGAATTCAAGTTAGCCTGCGCGTTGCTGCTGTTTTGACAAAGTAAACGTTCATTCTTTCTGGCGTCCTTGTGATTCTCTATGGCCCGCAACATTGACACAGAAACAGAAAGTTTAGTTTTCAGGTTTTGGTTTTCAAGGCTTTGCTAGCGAGATTTTGGATGTAACTGTTCGACGGTTTTCTTGCGACTCGTCAATGTAACCGTCCTTTGTCAGTAGTATAGGGGCCGCATCTCATACCACTTTGGGTAGGGAGGAGCCGAGGAGCCTATCTTTAACGTGTAAAATCCCGCGAAAATCCCCCGAGGAGCTTATCTTTAACGTGTAAGCTCCAGTCTGGCTCCAGTCTAGCTCCAGTCTAGCGAACTGGGTGGGGACCTGGTTAGTTTTAGATCTCTTGATCTTTATATAGAATGCATTATTACTAAGCTCAATATCGCTAATTCGTAGCTGCAGGATTTCTTGAGCTCTTAAAAAACCAAACTAGTTAACATTTAGTATAATTTTGTGGTATGTTCGTCGTTGAAAATGATTCGATCAATCCAAAATTTTCGATTAATATTTTCGCTGACGAGCATTTTCGATGACGAACTTTTAGCTTCGATAACTCTGTCCCAGGTCGATGATTTAGCAGGATGCAAGCAGGGGTGAAACAGAACTGTTTGGGCTGAGATTTCTCAAGAGCAGACAAGGCAGATGCTTTCAGACGATGCTTTTCGCGATTTCAGACAAATGATTTCGCTAGCTTACATGTTTCTATGCAAATTTCAAGCTGTTGTAATCGCTTGTTGCTTGATGTCTTACCGATATGTTTGAATAGTCAAAAGTCAGATGGTGTTTGAAATGGGCTTGCTGAAAACTTCGCACAGTTATCAGCAAATTTTCTCCATTTTATCGATCTTTTCAATCGGATACGAAGCTGAAACCCTGGGATTGCTACCATTAAAGTACATCGGTAAACCTGCATTGACATCAATAAAGTACAGCGATAACTTGGGCTACACTGTCGATTTTCCTGTGGAGGGAGGGAAACTGATAATAACTTGTCGAGGAAAAAACGATAACGGTTCTGATATCGAGTCGATCAGACTCTACCCAAGATCCTTGGAAAGTCGATTGAGGCCTGCGCCAAATCCTCGTTACAAAAATTTCAATGCACTGCTCACGAGAGAGATTTTGTTGCAGGGAAACTTGACAGCGCTGATTGGCTTACGAGGATGTTGCGTCTTTAAAAGCTATCCAAAACCTTGCGAATCAGATGTTTCAGGCTCCAACAAAATTCTAGTTCCTTTTATAGTACCCGGGTTTATTTTTGGACCGCAATGTACCAAAATTTGCACTGGCGTTTCCTTCTGCAGGTATAATTCGAAAGGCAACTTAGGTTGTCATTCTTCGCATGATATCGAACATGACTGTCCTCCGTATACTCTGACGCATTATTTGACGCCATCGGATGTAGAAGCCCTTTGTGTGTGGGGAGACACCAAATTGACAGTAAGCCAATGTCAGCTTTTGTCTGAGCACAGTAAAATTGCATACGTGCTAACCAATCCGTATGAGCAGTTCACGTGCGATCCGACGGCGTATGCGGTTTACCTAAATAACACGCTTTTACCCATGCTTGCCACTTTTTTTATGAACAATGTGGACAAGTTGGTACTCAGTGCGATGCGTTACAATAGTAGAAGAAAAATTAATTGCTACACATCACCGAATAGTATCGTGATGAAATTGCAAAATCAGAAAATTGAATTGAGTCAAATTACCTCCAGTGGGGACAGACTTGACTGTTGGATTTACGAGCCTGGAGAGAATTCAAAACACACCTTCGATGTTCCTAGTTTTAGGTTTTTTGTAATTCCCGACCCCATTCGTAGCTTCAAGTCTGCGACTTTCCTCCAAGCTGCTGGCGTAACCACGGATACGGATCATTGCAACCCGTTAAAACGGTACGAGAAATTCTGCGTAAAAATTAGCGTAAAACGTAAACTTGTTGCAGCGAAGTTGCTTTTTGAATTTAAAAAACTTGAGTTTGATGGTTCTGAGATCAAATTCTCAAATCGAAGCGATGGCTTTAAAAGTAAAATCTTAAACGAACTTTACCGAGCAATTACAGGATGTTTTGAGGCAAAGTTTTTGTCCACTATTATTCGTCCATTAAACGCCATAATAAAAGTAAAGCTTTCTTTCGCCGTTCATACCTACACACCAGTCTATAGAGTTGTTTACACAATGCCCGCTTTTATACAAAAGGAAGAATTCGTTCCAAGAGACTGTTTTCAAGCCTGGCTAGAATCGACAACTTACACGCCTATGCTAAATTCTACAGAATTACCGACAACGCCTGAAATTGTAACGGAAATTCCTGCCTCTACAGCATTGCAAAGTATATCAACGGTCCCTTCAGCGAAAGTTCACCAGGAAATATGGACAACAGATGCAATTGCAATAATCGTGGTTGTTATACTGATGGGCCTGTTGGATGTTGCATTGTTGTGCGCTGGATTGATTGCTGTATATTATGCGATACGTCAAGAAAAACAAGAAAATAAAGACAATAAAAAGAAAGAACAACAACACTCTTGAATTATGTGAAGGGCTAGAAATCTAGATTTATATTCTGTTCCGTCTAGAGAAGGAAATATTGCTTAAATTAATAATTTTTGCAGTGTAAAACACTGCTCTAGGCCCTCTGCATTGCCTATATGTTTTTTGTGTAAATCCAGTTGGGTCTGGCTTGGTCACGACTGCAGTACCGTTATTTTAATAATGAATATTAATATTAAAAGTCGCTATTGAAAACACTTTTAATATTAATTATGTTATTAATATTAAATTGCAAAATAGAACCTTACCCTTTCTGTGGACTAAGTACCTCTTCAATTGTATATTGACTACTGCGGGTGAACTGCTTTTCACAGGCTACTTGTGTGTGAAATTGAGATTTCAAAGGATGGATAAATTGTTTGGTCAGCAGTTGCTGGGAAAATTAAGTACCTATTCTGTTTACTAATAAAGTATTCTTGGCAAATAGTCATTGTTCTTGAGTGCGTGCTCATGTTAGTGCTTACAATATACAATCGGGACGACGTACATTGGCTCCTCAGATATTTTTATTTTCTGCTGTGTTATTTGCAAAATTGATTTAAATCTAATCCGTTAAATCCAATTTTGGATAAGGCCCTTAGACTTGTAACCAGGCGCCTTGAACTGTACGAGAACAAGTTGAGACACTTTGCAAAAAGTTTCTGCATTTTTTTGTGCAAAAGCTTTTTTGAACGGAACTTTTGGTTTTCAAAATTGGCATTGGCGCTGAATTTACAAGCAGTTGCAACAATAGCACGCTAAATTGTAAAATGTGTTCAAAATTGTTTCTGTGAAAGAGTGAAATTAGTCAAGCGCGAAAGGTAAGCAACTGTGATTAGTGCTTGCTCCGTGTACCTAAGGTACAGCTAAAATTTTACGGGTGAAACAAATTTTGGAATGCGTTCAAGTCCACTTAAGGTGGTAATTCCAGAATCGCAGTTTTTTTACATGAGGCTATTTTCAAAGCTTTTTTTCAGAACAACCAGTAAACCAGAAATAAAATGGCTGCAATTTTTCGAAACAAAGCTCAAAACTGTCTACTATCACGTTTCAATCACTGCTAAAATCCCACGTAACGCGGTAGCCAGTCTTAACCATGGTATTTTACAACAAATAAAAAATGCTCTGGGTGTTGTTTGGTGTAGTTACAGAAAATCATACTCTCCTTTACTCATAATAGACCTGTCTGAAAAATGGGTCACTGCGATAATGGAACTACCACCGTAAGGCCACTGGTTTAAGTCCAGTTAAGTCAAGTGCAGTTGAGTCCATTTTATAAAAAGGCCCCAAGTAAATTGAAAAAGTTACCAAAAGCCATAATCAATTTTTGAGAAAATATAGAAAAAAATTTTAAGCAAAAGAACAAAAAAATTGCCCTAAAGGACAACAGGACAAAATTTCAAAAACACAACAGGACAAAAGGAAAATGAAAAAGACAATTACAAAAGGACAACAAGGCATTTTAAAAAGGACAAGAGGACGGAATTAAAAGCGTGTTTTTAAAACATAAGAATGACAACTAAAACGGAACCGTACGAAAAACAGACAAAAAGACATCATATGTAACAAAAGGAAAATGAGGAAAACAAGACCAAACGCACAAAAGGGCAGATAAAAGGACGAGTATGATTAACCACATTAAAAATAAAGGGCTTGGTTAAGTAGTCGTAGTTAGGGATGTGAGTGGTCGGAAAATTTCCGGAAATTTTCGGAAATTTCCGGAAATTTCCGAAGCAATCTTTCAGGAAATTTCCGGAAATTCCCGGAAATTTCCTACCCGAAGATTTTGAGAAACTTCCGGAAATTTCCAGAAGTTTTCGGAAATTTCCGGCATATATTGGTTTTATTTAATAATTTTTTAATAAAATTTAAATAATATTTAATTTTAAAAGCATAATTTTATAATGACAATTTTATTTAATTTATACAATATTGAAATTTTGATGTAATTAATCTCATGAAGCAGTGCGTGCAAGCAAGCCAAGCAAGCGCACAATTTGAATTTTTTCTGTCAAAAATTGTTTTGTTAATTTTCATGTAGGTATCTTGTTGCACAAAGACCTGCTATAAGGAAAAGGCCGTGTTTGTTTGAAGCTTCATGTGCATCGCTTGATTAAAATGTTTTGTTGAGTGTTCTGTTCAGTTTTTAAGCCTAGGTATATAACCCTTTCGTGCCCAGAGGATCATGGGAAATACCACATGGTCAACTACCACTACCATATCTGGGGCTATGCAACTTGACTAGTCTATTCTAGCGACAAGATCTTTGAGCTGTTTTTATGGGGATTGCAGGTCTTCGCATTTGCCGGCGATTTTTAGCCCTACTGCCACACAGCGAAGCCTATGCTCATCTAAGCAAAGTGCCAATTTGACTTTTTTCATCGCAAAAGTAGTATTTTCTTTAAGGCCACATAACGAAATTTAAATGCGACTCCGACAGTCTGCTTTTTGTGCATCAGATACAGCGGATAATGTAGTATTTCTAGCATTAATTACGGCAGGCCCACTGTTGCTGTGTTCATACTCTAGGGTGAGTTACATTTGCCTGAGCGATGGCGCAAACTTTTACAAATTCTCAACTTTGAGCGCTTAGAACTCATAAACGGTGCGTCCTAAACCCTCAATCGACTGGTGTTTTGGTCAACATTTATCACTCTGTCGAACGGTTTCGCGATCCTTTAAGTCCACTTAAGGTGGTAGTGTCGCCAAAGCAGTTTTGCTCATAGGCTGCAAAATGAGAACTTTTTGCTTTGAAGTTGTACGTTCACTGAGAAACCAGTGAAATGCCATATGGTGTCAAATAAATACTGCCAGACACTAGACTACCAATACCTACCAATATTTTTAACCAATCACCGTTTGTGAGCCAGACATCACACAATAGAGATATAAAAGTTCAAAAAATCAAGCCGCATATCAGATTGGCCAGCTTGTGAAGTACATGTAATGTTTTGACGCACAATTTTTTGCCACAAATAAGAAAAATGAAAAATGAAGGTTCGTTTTTCTTTTGATTTCAAAATAAGTGTCTAATTTTTTTACAATTTATCATTATTGCTGTGAGTACTTCACAGTTTACGCACAGTTTCACAGTTCAAACAGGCATTACTCCACAACCACTCACGCAATTTGCACTAAATTTTGTGTGCATAAACTAAAGCATATGTGCTTTTACTTTGTGTGAGAATCTAAACAAAAAGTTTTTTAATTGTGACGAAATTATCGAATGTGAATAGGTTTTCAAAACGTCATTTTTCCGACTTTGCGACTTCACTGCTAACTGTATGCTGCATCAATTTTGCTGAAACTTCAACAAAAATATTTGCCTTGAGACATATTTTTAGAATATATAAAGAACCATGACCTATCTTTCACGGAAAAAGTTTTACAGTCGCGCAAAATCGACTGCTTTCGCGACACTACCCTTAAGTCCACTTAAGGTGGCGCTTGGGGAAACCAACTTTGGCGTTTAATTTTTTTCAGCTGCATTTTTGATCATAATGTCTTGAAGAAAAGTTGTTCAGAATGAAAAGGGCTTTCATTTGATGTGCATATTGTGATTAAAAATTTTTTCAAATTTTTTTGACAATTTTGTAACCGTAGCTTAAAATTTTTTGTTTCAATATAAAATGATCACTCATATCACTGAAATGTGCGGTTTCTTAGCTTTAAATTGATGTATTAAACATAAGAATACGTTGAAGCTTTGCTGAGTAATTTTGCCGTGAAAATGCAAATCAAAAATGAAAAACCTAAAAAGCTGATAAATCTTCGAAAAAGTCAAATTTTTGATTTAATTTCTTAAAAAATTGAGTATGGCTTTTGGTAACTTTTTCAACGGAAATATGCAGTCCTAGAAAAGGTCTAATTTTTGAAAAAGTGAAACGTGTGGGCGAACCTTACATTTTTGTGTAGCGAAATCGACTACTTTTTTTGGACCTAGGTCCCAGCTGCCGATTGCGATCAAGTTGAAAATTTGCACAATGAAAGAAAGAATATAAATGCAGACGTGAAAGTTTTTCGATTTTCAAATTTTGGCTCGCAGCACTTTTTGTAGTCGCTCAAACACAAACGATTTTTGAAAAATCGTTTTTTTGCAAAATCAAAAATAGAAATCAAAAATCGAAGATCAATCACGTCTAGAGTTTTGAAAGATCTTTCTATTGATACCAAGATCGTCAAAATCGGTTGAAGTTTCGCTGAGCTAGGTCAAAAATAAAATTAGTGTGAATAGGAAATTCGACATGATCATAAAATTTGACACATTCACATTAAAGTGCTGAAATGTATTGTAAATAGGTTTTTTTTGAGGTCTCTTTGATGTAAAATCAAAATGGTATTAGTACTGACAGCATGAGCTTAGCGCCAAACATGACTTTTTGAGGTGAGCGCCACCTTAAGTCCGATTTTGCATTCCAAAATTCCGGACTAATTAAGTCCAGTTAAGGGGGTAATTGCGTTTTTAGGTGTTTTTTTGAAAGGCCATAGCTCAGCGTTTACAAATTCAAATCACAAGCGGTCTTTTGCATTAGGTAGAACAATATCATTCCTAAATGTATGCCATGTATTGAAATTTAACCTGTGATTTTGTTTCCAGTATAAGCGACTAAAGAAAGGTCCTTTCCAAAATGTTACAATTTTTTACAAAAAGTTTGCGCCACAGCTCTGAATCATACGATTACCTGTTGGGGCTAAAAGTTGGTAAGGTTTTTGACATGTTTAAAATCCCCAGGCATGTCCCCCACTTTTTTAATAACTAGTCGATTTACTAAAAAAATAGCTGAAAAGCAAACGCACCGAAAATTTAAGATATTTTCTTGTAATTAAAACCCTCTAAAAATGTCCACAGGTGAAATTTCGAAAAAGTGAGAGACATGCCTGGGGATTTTGACCGTTACAGTGCTGTCCCAAAAATTTATGCTCAGGCGTCACTTATAACTTGAGTACTGGTGGCCCAAAGTTTACATAGAAATCACAAAAACCTCCAAAACACAACTACCACCTTAAGTCAAGTCCAGTTAAGGGATTAGTGTCGCGAAAGCAGTGGAGATTTGCGCGACTATATAACTTTTTCAGTGAAAGATAGGTCATTGTTCTTTATATATTCTAAAACTATGTTTCAAGGCAAATATTTTTGCCAAGTTTCAGAAAAATTGATGCAGCATACATTTAGCAGTGAAGTCGCAAAGTCGGAGAAATGACGTTTTGAAAACCTATTCACATTCGATAATTTCGTCACAATTAAAAAACTTTTTGTTTAGATTCTTTTCACAGAGTAAAAGCACATATACTCTGGTTTATGCACCCAAATTTTAGTGCAGCTTGAGTGGTTGCAGAGTAATACCTGTTTGAACTGTGAAACTGTGCGTAAACAGTGAAAGTGCTCACAGCAATAATGATAAATTCTGAAAAATTTAGACACTTATTTTGAAATCAAAAGAAAAACGAACCTTTATTTTTTCATTTTTCTTATTTGTGGCAAAAAATTGTTCGTCAAAACATTACATGTACTTCACAAGCTGGCCAATCTGATATCTGGCTTGATTTTTTGAACTTTTATTTCTCTATTGTGCGATGTCTGGCTCACAAATGGTGATTGGTTCAAAATATTGGGGATATTGGTAGTCTAGTGTCTGGCAGTATTTATTTGACACCATATGGCATATCACTAGTTTCTCAGTGAACACACAATTTCAAAGCAAAAAGTTCTCATTTTGCAGCCTATGAGCAAAACTGCTTGGCGACACTTTTCACCTAAGTCCACTTTTAGAAAAAGGCCCTAGGAATTACGGTATATGACAAAAGTACGGTTCATTACTGTTGAGCCGCATAGATGAACGGACACGCGGCTGAATTTTGAACGAAAATCTGTTCTGCCGCTGTATTTATACTGATGTTCGTTTATCCATATACCGGCATGATGGCAGTAGAGAATTGTATTAATAGATTCTAAAAATTCAGTGCTTAGAATTAATACATAATGTGCAGTCGTCATCCCTAGGATTGTAGCTATTTGATTTGAGACTTTGAAACACAGCTCAACACAACTGTTCAACTTTGCACACATTTATTAAGTACATAAAACAAATAAAACAATGAAGCATGATCGAATATTTTTGGCACAAAACTTCATAAAAGCACCGGATTGATCGACTTTTACATTCCGGACGATATTGAACAAGTAGAAAAAAAAGTAGCCAATACGGGTCGATTCATTTTGATATTTTATAACTTCTTAAATTAATCGGTTAAAAGCATATATATTGTTTGTATTGATTGGAAAATAATTCTTGCACGCACATGAACTGTTTATTTGCTTACATCAAAATAAATCGACCCGTAGCATATAATCTATACGAAAGTATTACAACAATTATTCTGGAAAGCATCATGCACACAACATCACATACACAATAAACAAATATAGCCAAAATAAAAAGGTACATACAAAAACAGACAAAATTAAATAAAAATCAAATAAATTAGTAGATATTATGATGCTGCTATTTGTTGCTGTTGCTGTTGTCGTCGCTGTAATCGCTGATATAGTAAACTTCGGCATTTGTAGCGCGCATTTTTATGGCCCCAGCAGGGATCCAACCACCGACGTGAGGACCGTCGCCACCCCGCGTAATAACCTCGCCTTCTGGTTGAACAGTTTGGCTGCCCGCTTGGGCGGCTGGAACGGGGAGAAGCGTTGGGTGTGGAGCGCCTGAGAGTCCAGATTCACGTCGTCCAGGTGCACCACCAGAAACTGGGCCGCCTTGTGCCTGCGCCTGGTCCGCCGACCCCTGCGCGCGACTTCCCGCGGCGGTTGAGCGCTATATACCATTTGCGATTGCGTCTAGAGTAATATTTGCACGAGGAATAAGTGTTGTAAAAATTCTCCATCATCTTCTCCATGAATATGCACTCGGCTTTAAAGCAATGCTGAAACATAAGATGCAGACCAAATTAATAATAGTCACTGATTCCAATTCCATGACTCAACTGCAGCTCCACGCTGCCAACCAGAAGTTGATGCTTTCATAGATTGATTAAATCTCCCTCGGCAATATCCTATCACAAAATGCCAATGCTACAACTCTCCTTGAACCTGTTCATCTTCAGTAATAACCTCATAATGGTGATTCAATGGTTGAATAATCGCCAAATAAAAACTGCTGGACCTCTT
>JASANF010009332.1:0-19414 GCA_030248245.1 Trissonchulus sp. WLG1_4
TCTCACGGGCCCTAATTCTCATTTATAACATGTACTTCTCGCAACCTTCTCATAAGTTTCCCATAAATTCAATTTACATACGTGAGACTATGTCAAGACTTATATGCAAAGTTTCTAAACTCCCGCTTGAATAGTTTACCTTATGCGAAGTCTAACGGGCATACATCATGCTTATTTTGAACCATACATAGTGAAATGAATGTTTTTTTAATATTATCTAGACACCGTGAATTACACTCAATAAAAATTACCAATTGGGCATGGTCGCACAATGACCGGACAAGCTTGGTTGCATCCTTGGTTGTTGCAGCCACTGGAGCGCATCCCTGAGGCTGGCACCCCCCACCACTGTTGCCATTTCCCCCACAACTTGACCCCCCACTGATCGAAATACGACTGCCCCCACCGCTACTGCCACCATTACCACACGAGGACTGGGTTGGCTGATAACCGCCCTAGAATAAGAAATAACTTCTATATAACTGTAAAAATTTAAATTTAAATTATTAAGTATAAAATAATTATTTTTTGTACTAACACTTACAGCCTTATGTCCGTTCGGTCGATAATATTACGAAGTAGTCACTGCTGAAAGTACCTAAGATCAAGGAATTGGGACACAACCCTTCGTTGATTTCCACTGAAAGGACATATGTACGGCTATAGGTATGTATGGATCGACCCTTACTTATTATTGCCATTACAATGAATCGATTCTAAAAGTAATTGAATTGTTTCAGGAAATTAAATATATCCATTATGCAGTATTAATGGGCCCTAAGTAAATAAATAAAATAAAAGTAAACTAGAAATTAGCTGAAAACACTTTGAGCAGATGTGCCTGGTATGTAGCGTGAAACCTGAACCGAGCTTATTAAGTTTAGCTGTATTATTTTAAAAAAAAAACGAAAAATACAACCACAAGAAATTAAGATTCTTCAAAATGAGTACCGTATGAGCGTTCCGCATACGTTATTACGTTATGCTTTCGTACTAAGAAAACAAAAATGCTGCCGTTAATGCTTTTCAGAAATAAATTGTATGTCCGTTATTATTATAGTTTTTTGTTTTTATTTGTTTAGCAATAGCAATGAATATACTAAAAGACCGGAAAGTTACACTCATTTCGATTACCTAGGTTAAAGTACAGACACAATTACGATTAAACTATGTGTATCAATTTTTATTGTATCAAGAGTACATAAATTTATCGATTGTCAACTAGCAAGTTCAAAAATGTATGATTTGGCGTACCGTCTTCTGAGTCCCGCAGTACTGAGGCCACTGGGAACAAAACTGTTGCTGCATTCGTCGAACGGATCGAGGCGGTCGGCAGGTTCGGAACTCGGGGGAGAAAATTCGGCCTGGCTTGCAGCGAACCAAAGTCCACACACCAACATCTTCCCTGAAATAACAATGATGTTTTAATGCTACTGACAGTTTGAATTGAACAGCATTTGAAAACTGAAGTATCAGTGATGATTGACAAGAACTGTTTTTGCAATATTCAGTAACGACACTTTGTATGAATCTGATATACAGCAAATACTTCTATTTCTTGTCTTTATTAAATAGATAATATTTCCATATTAATTACGCAGTCAAAACTAATTAATTAATTACTTAAATAGTTTTAGTCATTATTAATTAATATAAATTATGGTGACAATCAACATCTTATAGCTTTAAATTGACGTGCCCCTTAAACCACATTCATACTTGTCCTTAAAGAGCATAGGTGCTGCGACAAATATGTACAATTTTTGGTTAGTTTGCGTGAAGCCATGACGCAATCGTTTCTATGCGAAACGATATTAACGATTCAATATTTTTCATGCGCAGTTTAGTTGACCCAATTCGTGCAAAAATTTTGCTCATTTAATTTTTTTAAAAAGTTTTTCGACAAATCGATAATGACAAGGTTAAGAACGAGTATGAACTACTGTTGTTTTGATACCGCAAAATAATTTAAATATGATATAAATATGATACTTGGAATTAAAATAAAATACTTTTGATATTTGATACTTGGAAAAAATTTAAATATGATATAAATACAATACTTTGAATTTAAATATGATACTTTTGATATTTGATACTTGAAAAAAATTTAAATATGATATAAATATGATACCAAATAATTTAAATAAAATACTTTTGATATTTGATACTTGGAAAAAATTTAAATATGATATAAATACAATACTTTGAATTTAAATATGATACTTTTAATATTTGATACTCTGAAAAAATTTAAATATGATATAAATATGATACTGAATAATTTAAATATAATACCATAATTTAAATATGATACTTTTGATACCAATTTTAATATTGATACCGGTATCAAAAGTATTAATACCCAAGTATCATATTTATATCAAAAGTATCAAAATGCTACAAAACCAAACCAACTACCAGCCTACTGCCTATTCATTGATTTTCTTCTACTTTTCAGCCTGAAATTTTACACAAGGGTGCCCCCTTTTGTTTTTATGGTACAGCTCGACTGGCAATGCCCTCTAAAAATACAGAAACGGAGCAGTAGCCAATTAAAAAAGGAAGGCGGAGCTAAAGGCGAGATCAAAGAATGCCGCCGTTCTTAGCCTGCGCAAACATCAAAAGGTGCCGCCTTTAAGCGTGGGAATCAAAATTTTTATATTAATTATGATACTGGAATTTAATTACAATATATAATTTTGATACTTTGAAAAAATTTAAATATGATATAAATACAATACTTTGAATTTAAATATGATACTTTTGATATTTGATACCCGGAAAAAATTTAAATATGATATAAATACAATACTTTGAATTTAAATATGATACTTTTGATATTTGATACTCGAAAAAAATTTAAATATGATATAAATACAATACCTTGAATTTAAATATGATACTTTTGATATTTGATACTGGGAAAAAATTTAAATATGATATAAATATGATACCAAATAATTTAAATATGATACCATAATTTAAATATGATACTTTTGATACCAATTTTAATATTGATACTGGTATCAAAAGTATTAATACCCAAGTATCATATTTATATCAAAAGTATCAAAATGGTATCAAAACAACAGTAGTATGAACAGGCTTTAGACAATTTACGTTTAGCAAGATTGAGCTTTGGCTGCCATAATGCGTTTCAGCATTACACCGTACATGGATGTCTGATACTATAATGTATGTAATACACTGTGGTCTAAGATAGGCCTCCTAGACTCTAGTGTACTCGAAGGGATTTACGACAACTCATCATCGGCCCAGCAGTTTAACGGTAGAGCGCTGGTCTACAGATTCAGAAATGGAGGGTTTGAATCTGCCCTGGGCCATTTTGATGACGATGCTGTTTTTCTTTTCAGTAAGAATCCCCCTTCTCCTTCTTGACAATAAGTGTAATGTGACGCAAAATGTACCAACCATGGCCAATTAAGAGAATCGTCAGTTGGCTTGATACACGCGTAGAATCGGTCCGCCTTCTCTGCAGGAAGAGGGTACCGGCTAGTTTGACAAATGTCGCCCTCTTTGATCGTCCACAAAAGTTCGTCGTCTGTTGAATTGGATGAGGTAGTAGAGTTCACTTTCGGCGCAGTGCTGTTGTGGGGCGGGCCGTGCTCTTCGTGACCTGAAATATGAAATGCAATATGTCGTTTCTTCTAAATAATTTAACTTCTTTTGTTAAGTTCAGTCATGATTGACTACATAAATTTAGGTCCCTAATTTCGACTGCAGAATAACAAGAAGTATTAACCATTATTTTGTGTAGAGCAGTTTGCAAGTACGTTGGTGTAAACTCAGGTTCGTCGCAAGAGTGCTTGCGTAGGTAACGCAATATCAAGGGACAATCGATTGATTGGGTATTTTTTTCGAAGACTTGTATGTACATGTGACAATTGATAAATTTCATGCTTTGAATATGTTTATGATTTTCTTGGTACAAGATATCACTGCACAGCAGGTCACTTAAAAATTAAGATGCGCTATGTACATACACACACACCTCTTGCTGAAAGTTTTGCTCTGAATCAACGTATTGTAAATACATTAGTGTACTCTGTAACTCGAATACTGCGTAGCCTAAATTTTTACTTTGTTGGTCCTATAGGTAATATATTGTGCTCCAAAAATATTTTCGTCTCGATATACTTTTAAAACTTAAACCTGAATATATTTTGAAAGCAAACATGAATAAAAAAGTACATAGATAGTTTTCTTTTTCTATGGTGCTGCATGAGGTAAAAATTATTTCTTAAAAAATCCTACGAACAAAACTTACAACAGTGGTATTTTACCGTTGTATTTGAAATTTTTCTGTCAAAATTACATCATAAGCTGTTTGTTTTTAGACTAAAAACAGTACGCAGCTGAAAATCTTATAAGCAAGAATTTGCTTTGTTTACTTAGCAAAAGTTTGTGTTTACTCTTTGTCATGAACATTGCGCAACTTAGCAAGCACTCGTGCATTTACAAGATTATTGTCACTTCTAATCAGCAAGGCATGTCCTTGTCAATTGTTGCTTCTTCAGTGTTCAAGTGTTTGCTTGAATCTGCGGAGTTAATTGCGAAACGTTGAGAATTTTAAAAGTTTTAAGAGCTTGTAACGTACGAAACGAAACTTTCACTGTTTGTATTTCGGTTCAGACTAATCCAATCCAAGCGTAAACGTTATCGTATAAAACTAGATAGTAATTATTACACAAATTTGTACAATAGCTGAAAATAAAGCTGTATACAAGGATTTACACATAGACGTACATATATTGTTTTCACGCATACCAACATTACAAATTATGTATTTTAAACTTTGACGTATGCAATGACGTACAAAAAATGGATGTTCACACCAAAAAAACATTTTAAAAATGAATGAATTGCCACAACTAAACGACAATGGGTAAAAATTTATATGCAGTTTGTAGTTATACTAAAGTTTGCAAAAAAAGTTGCGCAGAGAAGCAAAAAAGGTTGCGCCACATCTATATTTTAGTGGCATGACTTCTGCTACTTACTTGCTGTACTCTTGATAGTCAAAATATGTTATTTAACAAATAATATATTTAATATATTTTTGTAACGAAATCAGGTTTCGTTTTCTCAAGTGGTGCAAATAATTTTTGTCAGTCTTTAAAATATACCAGTCGTTGCGATGCATTACATATCAAAGTTACATACATACTACATATGGTTTTGGTTCATAATCAATTTGAGTCATAGGTCTCTAGAACAATTTGAGTCATACATAGGACTTGTACTGTTGTAAATAAAAATTAGGACCTATAAGACTCGGGGCTGTGGTGTAGTGGTAGCATGCTTGTCTTCGAAACAGGCGGCCCGGGTTCGATTCCCGGCGCCTCAATTTCTTTCATTATTTCTAAATTGGGGCTTCCTCTTTCTTTCAACAGTACTACATACTTACCGAGGACACTGGACACATAAAAATTTTACCAGACTCGTTCAAGGATATGTCCCTAGTTGTGACGGTAAACCCTCACTTGCTCGACTTTATTCAACTCGACTTTTATATGCTCTACAAAAGTTGAAAAAGTTTGTAAGCAGCAATGTTTACAATAATCTACAAATGCGTCAATTTTGCATGATCGACAGCCCTTTAATTTTGCCCCTTTTGTTTGTTTGTATAATTCCGACAGACAGTGAGGGTATAATTAAAAGGCTGTCTATCATGCGCATTGCGAATAATTTTTTATTTTAATTATTAAACTTTTGTGGAGCATAAAGAAAGTCAAGCAAAAAAGTCGAGCAATTGATTATACTACTACTATTACTAATATACTACACGAATACTATAGCAATATCCTGAACAATACATTCTTAATTGTGAATGCGGGAAATTATGTAGGTTTACTTATTCTCACTACAGTGTATATTTCGCAAAATATTCGTTGTTCAATTTTCAAGTATGCTGTGACAACGGGTCGCCCTTCGTTAAAAACGTAAATAGTCTGAAATTAAAATCAATGTCTGACAAAAATTTGCTGAACCATGAGACAAAACAGTCGGCGTCACTTTCTGAGTACTCGCTGCACTTTTGATGCTTTCGCAGCTCGTTATATTCGTGAGAATAAGCGTGTTTCATTTAGTCTCAAGGTCCAGCATTTTTTGGTCATACTTTAGAAATTTTCCAGGAAACTAGAAAATCTGTTTAAGTAAAAACTGTTGTAATTAATTTCAAAACAATATAGCTTAATTTAGACCTGATCGAAGCTATTTTTCACAGTTTCGTTTTCATTTGACCTCAAAGTTCGATCTCATGAAATTTCTGATTTTAGTTCTTACAAGAATGAATTTCTCAGAAAAACACTTTCATGAAAATTGCGAGATCAAGCATCAAGAAAGAAGTAATATTAAAAAATGTACCAGTAGAGCTTACATTATTGCTTTCACATTAATCCTAATTAGTCAATGAATTTTAAATTGAATGTAGATAAAAATATGCTGACTTTGTCACTACTTTACTGGTCGGTTCCAAATATCGTTTTCACTAAAATTTGATGCTAGAAAACGTCAAAATCGTTAGTAAGCTAAAACAGCTAATGCAATTTGTCTATTCATTTGTAATTGTACTTAATTAATTAGCTTTAATGACGCTGCATTTTTATTTGGTCTTCATTATTAGTTCTGTGCGGTCCACAGCTGACGTGATAGCATTTTTTGTCAATTTAACTTAGGAAAACGTTTGTTTGTTTAACTAATTATAGTTGTCTGTACCTAAAGAATTTACAATTAATTAGTTATTTAATTAATTAATTGATTAATTAAGCAGACTTACCATCGCCAAAGGCACTACTAACCCATTGTAGGGTTAATATAAGTAAGCAATAATAAAGCCACATCCCAAGCAAATCCCGAAATCGAATCAAGAGTAGCGTTCGCGGCTCACAATGCGATTGAGTGCTTCTGCAACTGTCCTGTCAAACTGATAAAGTATAAATAGTCGCTGTGAGTTGCAGCAGGAACTATAAGACTATAAAGATTAGTAATACTCGGGCAGCTGAGATTTAACTCAAAGTCATGAGTTTAATTTTACGCAAATAAATTCTTCAAAATTTCATTCAAGAGCTTAGTAGCATGCTTTTGGATGAAATTTTGAAGATTAAGAACCAGCCTTCATAGCAAAATTTCACACAAGTTAGAAATTAGGCGTGTGGCAAAAAGATAGCTAAGTGGTCCTTAAATAGTTTTTAATTTTTGCAAAACTTTAAGACTCTTATACATTTTTTAAAAGTTTATTTAGTCTCTTGCTTTTTTTCTTTGATTAATTAAGTACGCACGAAAACAAAAAATAGCAACTTGCAAACTTTCAAGTACTAATCCTCGCACAAACGCCCAAAGTTGCAAATTCCACTTAAAACTTTAAAGTAGCCACCGCAAAAGCAAGAGGTGATTACTTTGGAGTTTTAAATAAAGTTTTTTTGTTATTTGATTAGACTGAAAATGGCCAGTCTTTAAATTCACGAATTTTCAATTGCACCGGCGCAGTTTGTCGTGCTTTTGAAAATTCGTAAATTTGCTCTTCATTTTCAATTTAATTGTTATCAATTCACCACACTACAGTTTCTATATTTTCAGTGACATATCTGACAATTGAAAAAAGTGCTTCAGTTTCTTCTAGATAAACATTTTTATTTTATTGAAAGTTTCATATAAGAATTCGGAAAAAGAAAGCTTCGACATTTTTTAAGATTCATTTTTGTTATTTTGTATAAGAAAATCCTGTCAAACTTGTTGGTTCCTAAAACAATGGCTTCAGTGTCATTGATTGTTCGTTTATCTACTGCGAATTTAGGCCGATTCTTACTTACAGCCGTATATGTCTGTTCAGCCGGCAAAATTACGAATAACCACGCCACAATCTGATCTTATACACTATCAGTGGTGTGATTATTTCGTAATTTAATCGGACATACGGCTGTAAGTATGAATCAAGCCTTTAAATCTATGATTATTTATTCTTGAGGGCGTTTCGAATTTTGGAGGGCTCAGGCCAGGTGGAATCGAAACGTAATGATATAATGAAAACATAGACGTAGCAAATTTTTGGAATAATGTTTCAAATAGTGTACCTAATACATAATTTTGTCTCCTCATTTTATTCGCGTGTGGAAAATAATCATACTTTACTATACGATACAGACGCTAGAACTGTAAGCGACAAAATTGACTGAGATAAAAGCATACTGATTGATGACAAAAAAATTTACGATAAAGGATCAAGTTAACCTTGATGGTTTGTAAGTAATGAAACATAGTTTTAAGTTGTATTCTGAACATAATCTAGATAGATTATTTCTATTCTTAAGTACCCTTTCTTTACGTCTTTCTCTCTAACTTAGTTTTACGATCTTACGATAAAACTAAAGGCTAATCGGCTATTACAGCGTAATTCTTAAAATACACACCAGTTAGTATATATCAAAAAATAAAATAAATATATTAAATCAAAAAAACTACTGAATCACATTGAGGTTTCCACGAAAACACTGAGGCATCAGTCGTAAAAGTCTAATCCTTAAAAAATTCTAATTGGAATAAACTTAATCAGATTGGCAAAGACAATTGTATCACTCAAATTTCAGAGATGAGAACAGAGTCTTCAGAAAATATGAAAAAAGAGAAAACTTCCCATTCTAAGGTCGTCTCAAAAATATACGTCTATTTGCTGATGAAATATTCACATTCACAAAAAACTGCTCAGAAACAGTGTGAAAATTCAATTCGCATAAAATCAAACAGACTCAGCTGAGAGTGCAAAACAGTTATGACAGTTCAGAGTTTATAAGTACTCGCCAAAAAGTGTGTGAAAGGCAGACACTTCTTAAGCTTGGTTCATACTTGTCTTATTTATGTTTAGTTTAATCGTAGATACCTTTCTGTTAGTTAACATTAATAGCTCAGCAGAACACTAAACTCCCATATGATTACACGAAAATACTTACACAATTACAAAATATGATTTAAATTTATAACACATAGCAAGACCGTGCCATTTACGGTCAAATACTAACTGTAGCTTAGACGATGAGCTACTTAAGTAGTCCTGAAGTAGGACTCTAAAAAATAGTGTCTGCCAAAAAAATGAACCTCAATTCGTGTAGATTCTTTAACAATTAGGGCTAAACTTTTCCATTGTTAAGATTTTCGCATTGTTGTACTGATTTTGCACAAATTTTGCCGTTTTTGTAGTATATCTGTATTACAATAGATACTATTGTAAAAACACCTAGACATAAGTTTACAGTAATTGACAGTAAAAATCAAATATAGTCTAATACAATCTTTTTTCTAATAAAATTTTACACGTATTTCATAGGCTGCTTGTTATACAGCCGAAAGTTTAATAATAGATACATCCAATTTTAACAACTCCACCCCTGTACGGTAATCAGCAATGCAAACAAAGGTTTATCGAAATCCTATTCGAATAATCGCTACTGCACGTTAAGGCTTCTAAAAGTTTATTTTTCAACTTCTATATTGTCGCATTTACTTAGAATTAGTCTTAGAATGACGATTTGAAACTAGTTGGGCTAAATTATGATACATTTTGTAAGCTTAAACTTCATGCTTTTCAAAAGAATTTTATAAACAATCAAGTTACTATCAGAGTCTAGCAGTATTTCGGACTGACTTATAATATAACCTTAAATATATATATACGCCATTGTCTGTTTGAATGATTTAATTTGATTTAAATTATATCTAAATTTTAAATTAAATAAATAACGAACGATTATGTCTTGCCGATATTTTGACTGGTTCACCATGAATACAGTATTACGGATGCGCTAACTAAGTATACTCGTGCTCATATTAAATATTATGTTATTGCTGTAAAATAAAAATTTCACGGCCATTTACATACTTCTATAAGCTCCTGTGTAGACAACGATTTAGTTTATTGGTCATGAAGACGAATACAATAAGAGTGGATCCATTCTTAACGTATGCAAAACGGTCCTATCTCGTCATACCACGAGCGCCGTTGTAGCACAAATAAGTCCTGTTCTGGCATGAAGACCCATCATATCAGTGAATAATAATCTTAATTGTCTGTCAAAATGTGCTGGAATGTGTGCTATAATATCACCGATTGAGCTATAACGCAACTCGTGCTATAATGAGATCCATGCTGTAAAACTATACATTGAAAGCAACCAGAAGAAAAGCTATGCATTGTTACATGAAATACATGATTTCGATTAACCGTGACCCTAAAATCGAACACTCAGGCACAGTCTTTGCCCTATAAACAAATATATGTAAACACTTAGCTAAAATGTGACCAAAAGACGAGCACTGGTCATGGACATAAAGCAAAACATGTGATTTCGTTGCGAAAAGACCTAATTTCAGCGGTCAAGAGTACAGTGAGCAACAGCTAAAATCTCGCCACCTGTTTTCTCTCAGGGCTCAACATTTTTTGGCCAGACTAGTCAAAAACAATTGAGCCAACTACATACATAAGTTGCCCTCTTTTATAGCGTAGCGGAATGTTAACTTTGATTTAATTTCATACATCCTTCTGTCGCTTTGGTTGACGTTTTACTTCATTTTTATTCAGTCTTTGTTCTTCGTAGTTGGGCTTAATCATTTCTTTATGACCATTTTCACTTTTAGCCACATCTTCACCATAAGAATTGTTGGAATCAATCGGTTTTGCTGCTGTAAAACAGTGACATACATGAAATGAGCACAGATGGTTATGTATTGTACGTTGGTGTCTGAAGCGTTAAAGCGTGAGATACTTTGAAACCAAAGATAGTATATACTCTACAGTCTGCTTCAAACCATTTTGTTATACACTCATGCCCTTATGCTAAGAAGTCTGCGAAGCCAAATATTATAGGTGGTAACGTTTGTTTTATACATATAAACATTTATTACTTTTAAAATATGACTTTGTCAGATGTCATCTTATCTTATTTTCATCTTAAACTGTCAAACCAAACTGTCCTTTTTGCTACATACGTTCTACAATTCTGCCGATCCGAAACATTTACCGTTTCGTAGTAACTATTAAATCGTAAAGGTCTACATAGTTACATCGTAATGGTCTATTTTAACCAACTAACATTCTTCGTCGAGTAGATTATTCACACTCGTTGTATCGTTTTGTAACATCGGTAGCTTTTGGTGATCACCGAAAATTTCCTCGTTTGGATCGATCAAGCTTGGTTGTCTAGCTTCGTCAAAGGTCTTGTAGTGCGGACCTAAACTGAGAAAATAAAATTTTAGGCTACACCATTGAAAATTACCTATTATTAAAATACTATTTCATATTGTTAAATATTACTACCAAGAGTGTTTAATAGTGTCTGGCTTTATAGAAGACTCACTTGTATTTTAGCACAGGCAGATGCGCTCGTCGTTTTCAGTCTACTTGTTTAATTTTCCTTAAACAAGTATACAGCCAATCAGAGGCGAGCACGTGCTCTAATCAGCACTCAGACCGCCATTGTGCACTCATCAGCCAATATGTGACAATAGCCGTTCGAGTACACGCACGTTTCTAATAGAGCACGTGCACAACTGCTCGCCTCTGATTAGCCGTAGGAATGGTAGGAATAAATATCACTACTGGACAAGCCTACTGTAAATAAAGCTTTGTTTGATCTGCACATTTTTAATACTTTTTTAGTTCGTGTTCGTTTAATTTTCAAGCACTTAGAAACTTTAACAAAGAGGAAAAAAGAACTAAAACTAACGAAAACTAAATAAAAAACAATAACTTTTTAACAGTTATCTAACAATTTAACAATCTAACAATTATTCAGTTCCTGGAAAAATTAAAGAACAAATAAAACAAATTTGGGTTACGTACAAAGTTAATTCAGAATGAAAGAATGCAAATCAAGAATTCAATTCAGATAACAAATCAATTAATTCAAACTAATTAAGTCAGTGCTTACCAACAATTGGCTCTACTCCTATTTGAAGGAATAAAACCGTTCTTAAAAGGAAGAAAACTTTATTCATTTCGATCAAATTATAAAATAAGATAAACCCTGACATGAACTGCAGGTACAAACAATTTGAAAATCTATTATTTTGGTATTAACAGATTGACAAGCGTAGGTTTAACAGAATTATTTCGCCTTTACTTATGTAGAAATAGTGTACATGCCTTATTTCAGCTTTATGTATAAATTTTTAACTAAAAACTTAAAGAATGTCGTTTTGCATAGGCAATTTGTTTACAACTTTTAATTAATTAATCATTGACTATAATTTTAATGTAGATTGTACAATAGCTTTTGTATTCTAATCGTAAAAATTCGTACAAAGAAACTCTTCAGTTACTCCTCCCCTATTCCCAATTTTAACTGTTTCTGCAGCTTCAAAATCAAGACATCTCAACACGGAGATACCTGACCTTTTAGTTTGTTGGAACTTTTAGTTTGTCAGAACAACAATTTTTTTACAAATCAAACTTAGTTAAAACTTATAACTATTGTTTTCTTGAAGAACCAATGTAGCTGGAAGCTAAAATTGCTAGGAATTTAACATTATCAACGTCGTTTTAAAATTTAATTTTTAATATCTAGTCAAGCTGCGGCTGAGGTGGCTTAAAACACAGTATAAATGTTAACACATAATTATGCATGTGTTAACCACAATATCACAAAACCATATATAGGGTAAATCGGGGTAATATGGGCAGAAAAATGCCCCCTTTTGACCGTAATACCCGAACCGCTATACAACTTTTCACTGGTAGTAAGCAGAAACTTCATTTTTGCAGCATTAATGGTAACCGCTGAAACCAGCATAAATGTCAAATATAAAGTTGATAACTTCAGCAAATCAATAGTTACTGTCCGTCAAACATTTTCCGGTAATACGGTCAATTTAGGGTTGTACGGTCACATGCATCGGGTATTATGGTCACAAATCGGGTAATGTGGTCACGTCTATTTTTGCTAAAAACTAGGTAGAAACAAGCAATAATCACTGCTGATCATTAGTAAAATGACAGAATTAGAATGAATCAATTAGACTCAATTAGAACATACGGACGGGCAAAACGTTAACATGGGTGCAGTCAAAAAGTAGCAGTTTTGACGATTTTTTAATGACAATAACCAATTAGCTGAAAGTTTCTTGACTTCAATTTTGCAATTTTTGAAAATGTCGAGAGTATCAATGATCAAGTCCAAGTGTTAAAATACACTCTGTAAGGAAGTAGAACTTGCCCATGATCAAAAATCTTGCGCATGCCAGGACCTTGCACCTTTCATGAGAGCCCTCTGCTTCCCATTGCAATTTTTTGGGTAGAAATCTATAAATCTAGGTACTCCCAAGTCCTAACACAACTAGGTACAGTCTATGTATGATAATAAAACTCTAAACCCTAAGGGCCTTTTCATAAATTAATATCAACTTGATTAGATATACTAGATTAACTTTATAACTCAACATGTATGTAGGAGTACCTACCTAACTTAATTGTCCAAAATTTCGCTAGTAAATGCAGATTACAGCGTTTTAGTATGTTTTAGTATTTAGTACAGCGTTTCAAAATGTAATACTTAGTGGTTCTACAACGTTTTATAAACTTTTCTCAATCCGGTATTAAGTTATTGAAGTTAATCTAGTCAATCTAATCCAGTTAATATAATTTATGCATTAGACATTAAAATTAATATGCTAAATCGATTCATCAGCAGCTCAGCATTGGTCTGTTGACATCCAATTTATATTGTTATTAATGGAATTAATAAAAAACATCAAAGAGAGGGTAACGCGTAAAGTATGGTCACATCAAGCAGCAGAAGACAGGGTCGTTGCATCGGTTATGGTCACTCTTTGATCTGAGTTGCCGAGTCGTCTGATCCAAGCTGCCATAGTGCAAGTCCAATCTTGGATTTGTTCCAACTTCCATCTTACTTAGCCACAAAAGACACTCGGAGATTTGGAGCTAGAATTTCAGCATATACCAGTATCATTGCTGGATTGCTAACTTGACTGTTTGACACGTAACATTTAGCACTTTTAACACGTTTTAGGTAACTGCAGAAAACGTACATTCAATCGATTGAGACGGGTTGGTGGGAGGGAACTCTGCATAAGACCTTCATATAAACTCTTCTATGATTGATGTCTCTTAAGGTGGCTCTGCGAATAACTTTTAAAACTTTCATCGTCAACAGCACAAAATCGGATTCACTTAAATCTGAGCTGGAGCCAAGCTCCAGTTGAATCGATTTGGATAAATCCCAGCTAAATCGCAGGTAAACCACAGCTAATTTATTATTGGCTTATTGGTGCAGCGGACTCAAACCGATTTTGAGAATTTAAACCCGAGTTAAGTTTATAGTGAATGAAGCTTAGTATCTATATGTATATTGTATATCATACCATCACTTTCGCTTAAAAACATGGAAGGCTGCTACAAAGCTCGGTTTTTTGGCCAGGTGCAGGTAGAGTTATGCCTGGGCCCATAGCGGGCCCTGGCTGGGCTGGCCCGCGTTTTCACGAATACGATCGGCCCGAGGCCCGGTCCGAAAGCGCGCTGTTCGGCCCGTTTCGGCAAAATTGGCTAGAACTGGCTAAATTGGCTAGAAATTGGCTAGAATTGGCTAGTGGCAGAACTCTAGATTCAGGGTCCTGCTGCTGTGTTTTGATTATTATGACGGACTGAAAATTTTCTTTTCGCTCAGTGTGCATTAATTTTGAAACAACGTAACGCACTAAAGCTTTGCCCAAATTATCTGCAGCTCACACTCAGGGAATTATATTGCCTAAATTTAAACTTAAATTTATTATTTATTTTTTATTCAAAACAATCAAGTCAGTTATTCGGAGCTGCACAATTAAGAGGACAAAAGGTCGACCCATACAGGCAACCGAGACAGACATGCGGCACCCGTTTCTTCTGTTTTTTGGATTCATAGTTTCCAGAGCAATCGGACAAACGAAAACGGTGCTTTTAAATTCGGCTGAAATTAGTAAAGGACAAAAAGCTGAGGGACAGACGAACGTACAGAAACAGCATAGTGAATAGAACATACGTTCTCACTTTGTGCAACCGTTTGTTTATGGGTGTACCTATGTACCCGACAATTTCCATGACCATGTATGTAGGTATGAATCAATTTAAAACGTTTCTGACGGTTTGGGCATTGGCCCGTTTGACCATGCCACCAGGGCCCCGGCCCAGAAAACTTACTAATGGCAGAACTCTACACCCGGCCCGTTTGCTTCAAAAATGGGCCGGTATTTCCGAGCATAGGCTCCGCTCTCTCGATTACTAATGGGACCTGCGACGCTGCAACTCTAAAGTTTAAGAGTTTATACTTGCTCTATGGATTGTGCACGTGTCACGTAACTACTAATGTACTTTTATAAAATATAGGTTACATTCAGGTATTTAAAGTGCAAGCGTTTTCGAAACCTTAAATTCTGGCACCTTAAATTCTGGTTTGATAGTGAGTTTTCTAAAAAATGTCACATATATATGTATTATTATGTACCTAACTTAACAACACAAATTTTCCTAAAGGTTTTGTTAAATTAGAATGAAATTTTGATAGTTTTTACTCAAAAAAGGCATGAAACCATACAACCCGACAGTGTCCATATTACCCGACAAAGCTGACCATATTACCCAAAAAATGACCATACAGCCCAACTTTTTTAACTTCTTAATAACTCAGAGTTAATTTAATTTTACATTGAGAAATTCATCTTACATATAGTCCAATAAGTGAAGTTTCTAACAATACAAAAATTATAGCAGTACCGTCAATATGACGAAGTATTCAGCCTGTCAAACCTTACGGTTTCGGCCGACGCAAGATTTTGCCTGCCACGAGAACTCTAACTTAATTTACGCGTTTTACCCTCAAATTGTTATTCTTGTGCACACTAATACAAAATTTTGCCAATCACATCTATGATAATTCAGGTATTTTTTTACAAAAAGTCAGCATTATCTGTGCATCGGTTTCCAGTATTCAGGTCATCAAAGTTAAGAGTGACCGTATTACCCCAAGTGACCGTATTACCCCGATTTACCCTAACACAGCAGATGATACATAGTGAATGAATAGCTCAACTATGTATGTATGTACATATAACAGTAAAAAAATGAAGCATACGACAGAAACAGAAAATATACACACAATATAGAATGCAATAAAATACAATACAATATAGCAACACCATGGTAATGCACGCGTGACGAGGCACAAAAAAGTGCTATCTTGCTTTTGTCATAACGCTGTTTGTGCTATTAGCGCTATAAGCGCTAGTAAGTTTGCTATAAACGCTATTCGCGGAATGGTTCAAAATTGAATTCAAAATTGTGTCAACCGCTTCCTTGAATTTGTTATGCAACCCACTAAACACTTGAGAGTTGATTCTACTTTGATTTTGATTAACTGAGCCAGAAAATATTTGTTGTGGTTTCTGAGGCTAATTAATCTAGTTTTTAATTAAATCTCTAGCGCTACGTTAAACGATAGTCTACTACTGATTAGTAATTGCGTATGCAAAACGTCTCTTGTGTGAAATTGTGTGAGAAAATGTAATTTGTTATTCCATATTAAGTTTGTAATGTCCTACTCCACAGTGTTCAAGCTTGTGTTACAAAAGGATCACATAAGAAGTTAAAAAGACAAAAAAGAATTTTCTGCTCGAGTATTTTTGTTTTTATGATAACTTCTCATAAACTGACAAACACGACCAATGTTTGTATATTCATCACGCCTTTACTGAATTGCTTATTTGTTAGAGGATTAAAACGGTTACAGTTCAGCCACATGCCATAAGCTAAAGTACAATAGAACAATGCCATTGTGAAAGCTTTTAACAATAAAGTAGTCTTGATCATACGTACATTTGAGGATGTATTCCGTTAACCCTTTGCTGCATGAAAGTTCAAAAATGAACTAGGTAAGTCCAGTCATTAGCTGTTTTTTGATCCGTCATCACAGACGGAGCCTGCGTCACAAGGACAGCTTTGTGGCAGGACTGTCACGCCTAGCCACTTGGCCACCGGCTCGCTTCACTCGGATACCTAAGGCATCCTCGTGAAGTAACAGATTCTTTGAAACATAAAGCCGACAGGTTTCACTAGTGTAAGATGCAATTTCGATTCTCATGTAACAGTATGCGGGAAAGGGTTAAGCGGAATATAAAGTAGACATTACATAATATCAAGAGTACAAGGATATTTTATTATCAAGAGTACATAATAGTTCTATTATGTACTCTTGACAATGTCTAAGATGTAGAACGATGCGCTAACCAATGCGCTCAATAAAATCAACCCAGTATGATTCTATTGTATGGCTATAACTAACTATGTAAAGTCTGCCGAAAATGTTGAACACTGAAACAAGAGTTCATTAAGAAACTCTTCAGTAATCAGTACTCTTCACTCTTCATTACTTCAGCCAGCAAGAGTACAGCGCCACCGGGGCCCGATTGCACAAAGCTACCATTGTTACAATTGTAACAATTGTATGTGGTATTCGGTTGGGCAAAGACTTACAATTGTTACAGCTAAATTATACAGCTTATTTCAGTAAGATTAACAGCAAAGAAAAATGAAAGAAATTTTGGACGAAAGAAAAAGCAAATGAAAGAAAAATCAAAACAAAAAAAGAAAATTTAGACCAGTAGTTGACTAGCTGTCAACTTGTTTAAAATTAATTGATAGTTAATTGGCCTTGGCGCATATTGATAAATACATATAATGCATACTTTTGCGCGCACATATATGTAGCACCCGCCATGCACACTTTATATGTGTGGCTGTCTGTTATTACAAAAGGGTGAACTTTTGACTTGACAAAACTGTGTTACTTGACCCGTCACCCGACCGGCATTCATCAACTTTTTTTTGTTGAAAACCGAAAGAAAAACGAAATGAAAGAAAAAGCAAAGTAAAATGGAATAAATTCGGAAAAAATTAAAAAGACTTTTCCTGAAATAATTGGGTAGCTGTACAACTGTAACAATTGTGAAATTTCACAATTGTTACAATTGTAACAATTGTAATCATTTTCATGCATACTTCATATGCCAAGCTGTTCACAATTGTGATATTTCACAATTGTTACAATTGTAACAGTTGTGAAAATTTTTGAAATTTCGTTCTACATATTTCCAATAAATACTCTAAATCGGGTTGCGCAGAAACATTTGTAAATCCAGATTTGTAACAATTGTGAAGGATTTTTCACAAGTGTTTTTTCTTCCGTCAGTCATTTGTAATCACAATATTCTTCAATATTACTTTATTATTTTAATTTTTTATTCATATAAAAATATTTCTAAGTTTATTGTTAACAATTTGAACTAATTTCTACGTTTTTTAGCAAGCTATATTGCTAGTAATTCAACTTTAACTTCGGCCACTCAGTTTTTACAAACACTTGTAAGATTTTACAATTGTAACAATTGTAGCCCCAATCATGTACATTTCATACACTAAGACACTTACCATTGTTACAATTATAACAATTGTAGCTGCGCAACCCAAAATTTTCACAATTGTTACAATTGTAACAATTGTAATCATAAATTGAATTAAATTTGAGATGTTTCAATTACAATTGTTACAATTGTAACAATTGTAATCCCAAAATATTTCACAATTGGATTTATATATGCCCATTTTATAGGCCAATCTTACAATTGTTACAATTGTAACAATTGTGAAGCTTGTGAAATTTCACATTTGTTACAATTGTGAGATTTGTAATGTTGAGCAACCGGGCGTTTGTGCTCAGTGTTCATCATCTATTGGCCAAACGTCTTTCATCTGTTCATCGCATAAGTTTACAATGTAGTTTTTTCTTTTCTCGCTCTCCGCTATTTCTTCATTTTTCAATAAATAGTTAATTGTGATGGCGAATTCTTAAAAGCGCCACATTTTGATGTTGAAAATTTTCTGATTTTAATGCAAAAACAAACTTATATGTTACAGCTACCCATTTATTTCAGGAAAATTATTTTTCTTTTTCTTCCAAATTTCTTTAATTTTTCTTTGCTTTTTCTTTCATTTCATTTTTCTTTCGGTTTTCAACAAAGAAAAGTTGATGGATGCCTGTCGGGTCAAGCAACAACTTTTGTCAAGCCAAAAGTTCACCCGTCCCTTCTCTATTATTTGACAGCTACACATACGTAGAATGTGTACGTACGTGCTACACATGTGTGCGTGTAAAAATATTGATATATGTATTTATCAATATGCGCCTAGGCCAATTAGCCAGCAATTAATTTCAAGTTAGGTAACCAGTTGACAGCTAGTCAACCGCTCGTCCAAATTTTCTTTCTTTTTCTTTGATTTTTCTTTCATTTGCTTTTTCTTTCGACCAAAATTTCTTTCATTTTTCTTTGCTTTTAATTTTCCTGAAATAATTGGATAGCT
>JASANF010009337.1:0-116365 GCA_030248245.1 Trissonchulus sp. WLG1_4
ATGGAAGTAATAATGCGAAATAAGAAGGAATAAGGAAGCAGCTTAAGTATATGTACGCGTAAGCAGAAGTAGAAGTAGAAGATAAAGATAGAAGGAAGTATAATCAGAAGTTGCCAGTTTCGGAGTTCCCCCACGATAATGTCATGTTCACTCAGTTTGTTTGCCCTGTTCGTATTATAATAATTTGTGTATCGTAATAATCGTTTTGGTTGCCCTGTCGTAATTGCCCTGTCATTAATAATTTCCCCTGTCGTATCGTTAATAATTTGTCGTAATCATAATTGGTTTTGCTATGTTTTGCCCTGCTTATATCTGCCCCTGTATAATAATCAAGTTAATCGCCGTATGTAATGTTGTCGGATAATGGTTTCGGAGATTAGAGTGAGAAGCCGGAGAAGGCTGAGTATCGTTGAGTATCATTGAAGAATCATGTAGTCGTCAGTTCAGTTTTCCCCCCGTAGCAGAAGGTTACCCCATTTTAGTCGAGGGGAGTGTAATAAAACAGGGTTAACGAGCCCCCTGATTGATACAGGTTTCGCTTGGTTTCGGTTGTAGCTGCAAGAAGTGAGCTACTTGTTCGGTTGAGTACGTAGTTTAGTGATCAGACGTGGCGCAGAATGAGGCCACACTCTCAGGCGGAATCCCCATTTTGCTTATTTCCCAAAACCCCCAATCTCCCCCCTATGTCCGTACGAGAGCGCCTGATTCGGTTAATCGTCAGTTATAGAAGTCCTAAGTTCCCCCCCTGAAGTGTAGTACGAATTTGGTACGGAAAGAAGTCGAAGTAATACGTAATAATGTCCCTAACCAGTATCCGCCCCTTTTCCCTATTGCTCCTTGTGAATATTTGAAGCCGTTTGTCGTAATAATTGCCCCTGTATTAATAATGATTATTGGTATTGATAATTGTCCGTATTGTCTGAGGGTCGTGTTTTATTAATCAGTAAGTAACGAGATTTAAGCAGTGATTTTTGTGTCCCCCTGAGAGTATAGAAGCTAGCCGGATAGTTGTTTGTAAACAATATCTGGGCTAAGCCATAGCATTAGCCCAGATATTGGCGAGCTAGCTGGAAGCAAAAAAGGCAGTAATAAGCGAAGTTTAGTGATTAATAACTAAGTAATGTTTTGGTCCTGTGGAACATGAAATATATGGAATTGTAGAGCATAAAGTAGAGAATAATTATGGAAAGTCTGAAGTAATTCGGAAGTAATATAGAAGAAGTTATTCGAAGTTAGATTGCGCAGTTTAGTAGAGTTGAGCAGAATCGTAGGCGTGAAAAGAGTAGTTTCAGACCCTAATTTTGTAATGTTATAATTTGGTAATTAGTAATTGTAACCTATTCGTGTTTGGTATTATTTGATTCGTCTTTTCATAATATGCTTAATGGACTCATTTTCGAACTCTTTACGGTATTGATAACATGTTTTTTGGGAGCAGAAGAAAGCCCTAAGTTTTACCCCAAGTTTAGTAAGAGGATTACGGTAGATTGTACATGTCAAGTTTTGAATGGGTCTGCAGCCCATAATGCATAATAATTAAGTACAGCAGTCAAGTCTTAAGTTCACACGGTATGTAATGAAGTACATATTTTAATAATACGTAATATTAACAAAGTGGTTAAGTAATAATTTGGTTTTTAGTCACATTTTTCCCTTTCCCCCCATTTTCCCCCCTCTTTCTCCTTTTTCGTTTCATGGTTCGTGTTTTTCCAGTTTTGTCACATTACAGTAACTCAAGTGTTTAAGTTCTCTGGTAGGCCCACCAAGAAGTAGAGAGATTTATGATACCTGGGCCCACCAGGAATCAAGGGCTATTAGAAGGAATTAGGAATCGAGGTGTGAGGGCCAGCAGCCTTCGACCCCCCAGCCCTCAAGTGGAAATTAACGAAAGTGTAGGTAGGCGGGCCTAAGGATGGCCGCCTCTGATTGGTTAGATTCGGGATCGGTAGATCCCGACAAAGAAGGACAAAGGAAAAAGCCGCCCCCCAAGTTGTAGCTAGGTCAGTCGGGTGAAAATTTTTAGAATAGTTAGTAGACCATTGAGTTGATCAGTAGACCTATCGCAGTTTTTAGTTCTAGCCTAAAAGGGTCAGGCTAGAAGAATGCCGGTTCCAGTCTAGGGCTTTTCAGGGAGTGTGCCTTGTGCGGTATTCGTTGTTTCGTGTCCTTAGCGGTTGAACCCAAGTCGAAAACTATTACGCGAGTTATTTAGGTTGTAGAAGTTTAGCTACGATTGATTGTTAGGGTATTGTGCTATCTCTTTCAGGTTACGTACGATTTACACCGGTCACACACAATTTCTAGTATTGAGTAGAGTTCGAGTTGTTAGTCAAAAAGTGAAGTGAAAGTTTTGTTGTTGAGATAGCATTGGGGAGTTGATCCGTTAGTGTCCCCTGACACCAGAAAAAGCAGGCGTCAGGGTTGAGCTAGGCCTCTGAAACAAGGTATAAGTTCCTAGTTATCCCCGGCCTTTGGTGTCCCCCCGAATCACGACGGGCAGAGCAGAAAAGCTTGTCCGAGCAGTTCAAATCCCCTGAAACCAGTTGCTCAAGTGAAGGTTAGGTAGAAGCTATAGGAGAGGCAAACTTTGAGTAATCTACACGTTGATTGAGAGTTAGCGAGAACTTAGTCAAAATTAAAGGGTGTGTTTCTATCATTGAGAGATCAGTAGAACTATAGGTAAACACGATCGCCGTGGAGGTAGTACTGTTAGTGTTTTCATATATTGTTTGTGTCTACGTACGTTTCGGCGATCGTAAGCATTTCGACTGAGTTAGCACGCAGAGGTACTGAGCTTAACTACGAGGTTGGACTAGGATCCATAGGTGACCTAAACGGATCTCTGTAGTTTAGTCTTCTGTAGCTACTCGGTTCCCTTTTCGAAGGGTGGAGCCCCTGCAAAAACATTTCTAACCTCTGCTACCCCACTAAGCTGAGTTGAGTTAAGAGATCCGATATCGACAGGACAGAACCAAATTGGGAAAGTATTACTGTGTATCAGCAAGTACCTACGCGCACCCTAAACGTATGTTTTGTATTGCCCATATTGTGTTGATAGTGAACCTAAGGAAGTGATCGTATAGAGTTTAGTTCGAGTCGAAAGTAGTAGTTCTCGCATAACACAGAGTAGAAAGTTTATTAACCCAACGATTATAATTGACCCCACCACCCCCTCATAAGTCTTTTTCACACTAAGAGTTATTCACATACTAACGCTAAGCGTTTGCTAAGTGTTAGCGCTTAATTTGTACCAAGAGTACATAATAGCTTCTCACTATATATAAAAGAAGAGTGAGACACTCTCCAGCCTGCCTGTGTTCTAGCACAGGCAGATGCGCTGGTCGTTTTCAGGCTACATGTTGACATTCTATGCAACAAGTGACTGGCCAATCAGCGCGTAGATTCCCTGCGTAACACACTTTAGTATATAATCGCTGATGCGTTGCTAAGCATTAAGATAGGGATAAAAGCTTAATAACTCATTATTTATTCACAGTCTGCTTGCAAAAACATTAAAAAAGGTTTGCAAATACTTTTAGGGATATTTTGGCAAACTTTCAGCGAAATTGATTGAGAAACTTTTGAGATATAAACTTTTCTGAATTTCCTCAAAGTTTCTCGATCAATTTCGTTGAAAGTTTGACAAAATATCCCCAAAGGTATTTGCAAACCTTTTTTAATGTTTTTACAACCAGACTATGAATAAATAATTAGTTATTAACCTTTATTCCTATCCCGCTTTATGATTGGAGCACGTGCACAGGCTTCTGCCAATCAGAGAATAGAAGCTCGCTTCTGATTGGCCAGTCACATGTTGCATAGAATGTCAACATGTAGCCTGAAAACGACCAGCGCATCTGCCTGTGCTAGAACACAGGCAGGCTGGAGAGTGTCTCACTCTTCTTCTATATAGAGTGAGACACTATTATGTACTCTTGTTTGTACTAAACTGTTATTCACAAAATAAACGCTTAAAAATTAGTGTTATACTAAACTTAGCGTTTAGCAACTTTTGTGCTTAGTTTTGGCTTTGGCTTGGAGTGCGCTCCCTGCTTGATGTGGATCCGGAATTCGTTATTTATCGGCATTTCCATTTGGTATTTATAAATCCGATTATAGATTTATTTAAATTACTATTTCTTATTAATAATATATATTTTTCTCGAACTATAAATTTGTAAAAAATGTTTTCAGCAGGTGGATTCCTGAGAAATGCAAAATCAGCTCTACATGTTTCAGGGGGCATATCGTGAAAAATATAAATTTTCAAATAGAAGTTCTTGAAGAAAAATTACTTCGATTGCTCTACTCAAAAATGTAAAAAAACGAATTTGGACAACAAAGTGCATTTTTTATTTTTGGCGATTAAACGAGCAAAATGGATCGAATTGGTCGGAAAATGTCACTAATATATCCTAAATTGCATGCCCTTTCTTCCCATGGCGGCCAAAAACCACCCCCACTCTCCCTATCCCTTCCCCACACCATCCCCTAACTAAGCGCTTAGCGCTTAGGGAGCTCCCGAGGTCCCTAAACTTAAGCGCTTAATTCTAAGCCAAACACTAAATTTTAAGTATGTGAATACAAAATTGATACGCTAAGTTAAGCGTTAGTGTTTGCTAAGCGCTTAAATAAACACTAAGTATGTGAATAACACTTAGCGCTTATAAGCGCTAACACTTAGTGTAAACACTAACTTTAAGCGTTAGTGTTAGTATGTGAATACGGGCCTTAGTATGTGAATAACACTTAGCGCTTATAAGCGCTAACACTTAGTGTAAACACTAAGTTTAAGCGTTAGTGTTAGTATGTGAATACGGGCCTTTGTCAATATTGGTAGTATGGTGTCTGGCAGTAATTGTTTGACACCAGACAGCGTTGGACTAGCTTCTCATTAAGGGGGCGCTCCGGGAATCAAGGATTTGGGCCGTATTTTTAAAAACAGCCAAAATGACCTATCATTCTTGAAGGAAAGTTGCCCAAAATACTATTTCTGATGTTTTGACGTGCATATCTCCATAGCAAAAAATTTGGAAAAAATTGGACAATTTACTGATTTTATTCGACTTTTAGACAAATTCAGCAAGTAAGCCAGTGCATCAACGCTTTTTGAGGTTTTGCAAAGAGACGATACGTAGATTTTATTAGTCGTAATGAAAAATTAAAACAATTTTATTGCGTTCTGTGCAAAAAAATCGCACAAGAAACCATTTTCAGAAGCAGCAGACTCAAATATAGGCTGTGTGAATACAAAACCAATTTTTCGGCATTCGATTATAAAATGCTGGTAAAATATTTTTCTACAAAATTTTGCACAATTATAGCCTTAGGCTCTGCGCAGTTGAACAATCTTTTAGTTTTTTGAAATAAAGCTTAGAAACTTTTTTATATGAATTTTATTTCTCTGAGTTCGACTTCGAAAATACATAATGACACTTTTTATCCAAACCTGACATAAATGTTAAAAACCAAAATAATGTTTAACTAGAGAAGTACATAAGCTACATTTTGGTATGTGAAGTGTGACTATATGCAAAGCCTAAGCAGAGTTATCGTTTGCCGAAAATTCACTCACGTTTGGTGCTCTGGGAGTCACGTGACATGATCACGTGATTTGAAATTTTGCCTCCGGTGTTCTTTTGTGCCATAGTACATTTATGTATAGTAAAGTTTGACATTTGCCAATTTTTTTGCCAATTTTCGATGTAACCCCCGATTCCCGGAGCGCCCCCTTAAACGTACTATTTCAAAACAAAAAGTTCTATTTTCACAACCTATGAGCAAAACTGCTTTCGCGACACTACCCCCTTAAAAGGCCACAAATGGCCACGTGACACCCTTCTCACCCATATATTTTGTTGTATTATTGATATGCATGCGTTTAGTTTGATGATCGCTTTAACTGTTTTATCACTTTTTCTATTAATTTGCTTTTTGCGTGTGTTAGCCGCTTATTTGTTTATTTTGGTGAGTAAATCTTCTTCTTCTTCTTCAATCTTTCAAAATAATTACATACGTGTAAATGCACTGGCTTGCTAAGCTTATTTCCGTGAAAATCTGTTTTTCTTGTTGAAAAAAGCTCAAAACATTTCAAAAAAATTTTCTTTTGATATGCACATTAAATTCAAGGAAATTCAAGCCTGGACAACTTTTGTTCTTACGATGTATGGTGATTTTAGCGCATTTTAAAAATAATGGCAAAAACCCACATTTCAGGTGCGCAACCTTAAGAAGGTGCTTTTGAATTTCAACTTTTCTTGTTGAGCCAATTTTTATAAAATCGCAGCCTAAAATTTGCGCTTGTATTGACACGCACTATATTTCTGTCTCATGCATAAAGTACTGAATTATTTCACAAAAATATTACACCACGACCACAGCATAAATATGTGCAATTAGAAGTAACACACAACTGCTAGTGTTTTTTAATCTTTCAAGATTATTACGTACGTACGTGTAAATGCACTGCCTTGCGAGGCATTTTGTGAAAATCTATGGCCTAATTCAGAAACTAAGTTTTATTCACATACTAACGCTAAGGCCGTGTTTACATTGAGCTTTTCTTTAGCTGCTTTAGCAGCTGAAAAAAAGCGGATTCCAGGCGCGGATCCAGGAATTTTCAAAGGGGGGGGGCCCCACCTTGGGTGTCGATCGGGGGGGGGGGAGGGGGGGTAGCGAGCGTGACAAAATTTTTGCGAGGCGTTTTTTAGTTGTGTCGATTCTTGTTGTTTTATGTGTTATTTTACACATTGCATAGCAGTAGCGTATATATATACCCACTGTTAGTGTTTGGGATTTTTTTCGAAACGTACCCGAACCCGAACCATTCGTACCCGAACCCGAACTTTGACCAAATGAACTGCATGACATTACACACTAACTATATTTGAATATAGAATGTCAAAACAGTGTGGAGCAATTGAGTCAACAACCTTTAGTGCAAGGAATAAATACTTTTAATATTTAGTGTTGAATGAAGAATTAGTCAGGAAACAACCGACTAAGTTTTATGCTTAATCAAGTCATAGTCATTTTGTTGTTTCGATTTTTAAAAAAAAGATAAAACGTGTAGGTGCTAGTATTTGTTACCGGCCGTAATTTTCGGCGGGCCTGCCCGACGGAGCCGGCCGGCAGCTTACGCGTCCGGTCACAAACACTAGTAGGTGCATTGCATGGGGTACTTATCTGGTACGAAAATTGCACAAAAAAATTTCCGTCAGTATAATTAAGCTTCATCAAACTTTGTAAATTACTTTCTGTTACATGTGATGTTATGCTCGTTCGAATGTGTTACTCGTACCAATGGCATACCCAGAACAGAATTGGGGGAATGGCCTTCAATTTCTTCGTAATGGGTTAAAATACACTTTTTAGCAAATTTAACACTTGTATAAATTCGCATTACAAAGACATGCACAAAATCACTAAGCCATCAAGTTACAGGAGTCTGGAGGCGGCAGCCCCAAGAAAAAATTGGAAATTTTTTCAATTTTTAGGTCGAATTTGGTCAACTAGAGACTTAATGTACTTATGCATAGATGCATAAACTTAATAGCTCAAAATAATAACAAGGAATATAACCTATAGAGTTGAAGGGGTCTGGGGGCGGCAGCCCCCAGCAAAAATAATTATACATTTTTTAATTTTTAGGACCAATTCGGTCAACTGGAGAGGTATCGAAAGTTTTTTGCGGCCGGACGATAAAAACCAAAGGGAGGACCCTTGTGTAAAAATTCACTGGGAAAAATTCTCTCAAAAAATGGGTTGTTTGAAAAATATGAACTATAAAGTTCATTCTAGTATTTATTCTGCTAAAAATGTTTATGATCTTTAGAAATTTTAAAAAAATCGGTATAAAAATTTTGTAATTTGGTCAGAAAATTTAGGTACCCGAACCACTTTTTGCGTCCCCGAACTGACTTGTACCCGAACCCGAACCGAAAAAACAACCCGAACCGTACCCGCACCCGAACCTGAAATTTCGTCCCAACACTACAACAGGGGTCTTGCTGGTATTTTTTACGAGTCAAAAATTGGACCCCCCCATTTTTGACCCGACATAGGGAGGTGAATTTTGGAGTCTCATTTCTCAGCCCTAAGAGATGTGAGCTCAAATGTAAAAACACTTTTACAGAGGACTACCCTTCCTCTATTCATGACCGCAGTGGCAGGTCCCTCCTTCCTTCGTACGAGGGGGGGCATGACCGAAATTAGATGGGGTAAAAAAACCCATGTTGGGGAAAAAACCCACTTTTTGAAAATGGTCAGGTGATGTCGAAAAACCTAGTAGCTACCCCAAAAGACTCATTGTAGTGCAAAAAGACGTTTATTATTAACACAAATACGCATACTCACACTTTCTTGATCGAATTCTGGAATACAGGCCTAATAGTCGGACTTTGTCATTTTGAGGTCCCTTTGCAGCGGAAAGTAGTATTTTCTGGTTAGTGCCTGTTTTTTGTATGTTTTTAATTATAACCTGATAATTTAATTAACTTAATTAATTAATTAACGGTCAGAGATAGCGAAATAAAACCGGACCCAGCGTTTACAGCAAGGTTAGGCCTACGACAGATTTTTTTGGTTTCCAGTGAAATCGTATAGTCTATGAGCTACATTACGAAATATGAAAAAGCGGGTTTTTTCCCCGCCTGCTATACATATGTATATATTGTAAAAATCAGAGTGGTTGCTTGCAGGGAAATGGGGGCGGCAGCCCCCAGGCCCAGAGGCTGGACCTTTTTTGAAGTTTTGAAATAAAATTTCCTCGAAAAAAATAAAATTTCTATTGAAACAGCATTTCTAAGCAACACTTGTTGAAAATCATTTTTCAATATCATTAAAAATGTTATTTTTGCTACGATAAGACATTTAAAAGGATACATTAAACAGTGTATTAAGCAAATAAATAGTGTACAATGCACCCATATACACATAAATACGCTTTATTGGAACATAAAAGCAAGAAATATTGAGCCACAGTGTCGCAGGGGTCTGGGGGCGGCAGCCCCCAGAAAAAAATTGGGGAAATTTTTGATTTTTAGGCCAAATTCGGTCAATTGGAGACGTATCGGAAATATTTTTCTACAGGCACTCTTTGGCAAAGGGGGGGGGGGGGGGGCCCAGAGCCAAAGGGGGGGGGGGGGGGCCCGGGGCCCGTGGGCCCCCCCCCCCCGGGATCCGCCACTGGCGGATTCAGCTGCAGCATTTTTTCAGCTGCTCCAGCTTTAGGGTGGCGCTCGTACGTAATGTGGCTTGTAATAGAACCCCTTTCCACAAATTTGTATTTTCTGAGCTATGATCTCTTGAAAATTGCATTTTCAGTGTTTTGGGAGGTGAACCATAGGGGTTTTTTTGTGCAATACACTGTGCATTTGGGTCAATCTTCGGCGGGGGGGGGGAATTATTTTTGGCCCTAAAACGCTTCCTACCCCATCTTTTAATAAAAATATAGAACCCCCATCGTCAGACAAGCCCCCAATCTAATCTCTAGCCCCCAAAATAGATGTCGCACCTTTTAATAAAAATCTAGAGTGAAATTATTGGTGTTAAAAACCTTAGGGGTGGAATAAGTCGGAAAAACGGCATTTTTTCGCCTAATGATCCGGAGTCCCCTATATCGCCCAAACCCAGAGGGAGTCAAAATTAAACGCTCTTTCGAATAGGCTAGGTTAGAAGTTTGTAGGATGTAAGCTTTAGCTGGAAATCAAACTTTGTCCAAAAATTAAACTTTACATGAAAATTTTTGCGAAAAATTGGATTTAGGCAAAAATACTCCATGAAATAAAAACCTGCTGCCACCATTGAAAGAGCAACTTCTAAGCTACAAAATGCTGAAAAAGTTTTATAAATCGGGTTAGGCTTTGAAAAGTTACAAAACTTTCTGAAGCTACCTGGACCAGGCTGATTGAAGCGTTACCAGACAAGTAAGGTTCCGTACAAAAATCGGGCTATATCTACGAAATTTTGTTAAATTATGATACTAGTTGAGGTTTTTTAGTGTGGTAAACTTATTTTTGATGCTTCATAGGAGGTTGTTCCTTCAAATTAGGCCTCAGGCTTAGGCTTAGGCTTAGGCTTAGGCTTAGGCTTAGTGCTTAGGCTTAGCGCTTAGACTCAGAGCTAAGGCTTAGGCTTAGTGCTTAGGCTGAGGCTTAGTGCTCACGATTAAACTTCGTTGTGGGTGAGCAAAAATTTAGTCTTAGTTTTGCTGCATCAAATAAAAGGACTTTTGCTACTGTGGAAAAATGAATAAAGCTGAACTTTAAAACCGAAATTGCCCGTCAGCGTGAGCTTGGCTGTGAGCATTAGGGAAGTTTTGAACTAGGATTTGAGGCATTAGAATTTATTGTAACGCCGTATTTATACCTTAAGGTGGTAGTTACGTTTTCGACAGTTTTTATAACGTGCTATAACTTTTGATTGACTCAATGAATTTAATAGCTGTCTTTTTCACGTTAAAGAACTTGACTGAAACTACACTTTTGCACATTATCTAGCTTAAAACCGTAACAAGCTAGACAGCAGACACTGTCAAAGTAGTCAAATTTCGTGAATTTTTGCATTTTTCTTGTTTTGCTTGTAAAATTGACAGTGTAACTGCAACTAATTTCATTCTTTACACCAACATAGCCAATAACAGGATGAATTTTAATGCTAAGTTTGGTGCATTCATACGATTTGTTATTAACTTTCATTAAAGCCTCAGCATGTGTACACGAGTACCTATCTACCCATCTAGTGCACGATATACCTATCTGGCATATTTTTAGGCAAAATTTTATGGGGGGGGGGCGCGATGGGGGGGCAGGCCCCCCCCCATGGATGGCAGGCCCCCCCCCCCCATGGATGGCGGGGGCGTGATCCAAAATGGGGGGGGCACCAATTTCACGATAAAACACTATTTTTACACGAACAAATTGTTATTATGTGTTAAATGTTACGCTTTCATACGTTATTCTAGCAATGCTAATACTAGCAAAAATTACCCAAAAACCTTATAACTTGTTTTTTATCTCAAGTAGCTATGCAGTTAAGACTGAAAAACGAAATGCACATTGAGCGATCGTAGTCGTCAAAATACAAAAATCTTTAAACAGTCCTAAGTCAAAAACAGTTGCATTGTATCCTATAATATTTTGCCACAGTAGCAGCAGCAGGCCCACTAGGCCTAACAAATCAGCAAAGTATAGCAAATTTCATTTTTTGACCCATCGCGATGAACTTCGATTATATATATATAAATATAACCTACCATCGGTCTACTTAATTTTGAACCCCCCCCCCCGTCAAAAAAATCACAAGTTAGAAATTTACATTTTTTCTTGGCCAAAAACACAGATTTTAACAAATTTTGGCCAAAATTAGGTAAAAACCGTTTAAATTTCATAAAAATGCTGCTTTTTTCGATTTGTGGTCGAAAATTTTCTCTCGGTACGCCACTGTAAGATAACGCTAACTAGCAATATTGCTGCAGTGCAACGGTACTGTAAAGACTTAATTTAATTTTGACGAACGAAAAATAAAAATGACGACAGGAATTTAAAAATGACGCCAGAATGATGAAATCCGATTTTGAAAAAAAAACCCTGACTTGGCCGAATAGCACAAGCATATATGCGGGTCTCCCTGTTAAATTGGGGGTCCTCAATTCTTTATAACCTATGCTCGTTTTCTTGTGCTTCATGCACTTTAATCGTATTTCTAAGCTGTACATATATATTGTTGACTGTTAACATTTCAAAAGACTTTTTCATACACCCATAATACATACATAAACTAAGAGTTTTTAATTTTACGTGTAAATCACCACACTTATGTTTTATTTATTTGTATATGTGATGAAATGTACTTTTAAATGTGTATGAATTTACAATTTATATGTCTCGCACTCTTTTACTCTACCGTCCGCATAGACTAAGATAAATCACAAAAATTTAAACTTAATGTCACTTCTGCTTTCACATGCCTAGAAAGTAAGTTCTAGATATTAGTGTCTTTTACATGTCCAAGGTCTCTTCCGCGTTTACGTTTACGTGATAAAATGTATGTAAGTTCTGCATATCTGCATAATATATAGTATATAAAGTTTTCTTGTGTGTAAAAAACTGCTCCACTGCAAAGATTCTTAGCTAAACTTCACTTCCCTTCTATTAATTTGCTGTCCTAACTTCATTAATCATTTTCAACTGAAATTTTCATTAACCACAGAGGACCTTCAATGAGCCGATGGCCGCCACTAACATTTTAAAGAATTACTTATACTAGACTGGTATAAGTAATATTATTGACAAAATAGTTGACACATTCTGAGAGTTTATGCTTAGCTCAAACTAGACACTGTCGTGATTTTCGAGTAAGTTTTAAATACTTTATTATATAAAAGAATGCTACACAAACACAAAACGTTTGGGATTCCCCTGAGTTCAGTTGCTTGCGCCAAGGCCAAAAGGCTTGCGAGGAGAGCCCCAGTCACAAGATAGCCCAAGCTCACACTCATGCAACAATTACCCAAGTCTAATCAGAAACATAAAAAGGGGGCTAACAATAGGAACGTAACCTGTCCTAGTATAATGGGACATCGGAACCTTGTGACTGGGGTAGGCGACACGGGTCCGCCAGTAAAACCAGGCCTCCTGCTCCTCCCGCGTGAACCTCGGATTACTTGGTGGCCCCCCACAGCCAGGCGAACATACACATATACATATAATATGTTAAAGAAGCAACGCCTGCTGGCAAGCCACGGGTAATCCTCTTGGCCTTCTCAGGCTGAGGACAGCTCGAGTCGTTTCCGAGCGACACCACAGCTGTGAGGGCGGTAAAAAAAAATAGTTTTAAATTTTAAAAAGTTAAAAAGTTTTAAATTTTAATAAGAGATCAATTCTAAAAAGTATACTCTGTACACAAACAGGTCCGCTATCCCCTCCCTAACTGCAATAAACCCGTATTTTGTTTTGTTTATTATTAGCTTTTTTATTACTTTAGTTATATATATTATCTTAGAATGAGCTCCGCGGCGGAACTGAAAGATCAAGGCAACAAATATTTCCAGTGTCACCGCTACGATGACGCCATCAGCTGCTATAACAAGGCCATCATCAAAAATCCCGAATTACCCACCCTCTTCACCAATCGCGCCCTGTGCTACTTGAATTTGAAGCTGCCCGAAAAAGCTGCTAATGATTGTCGCAAAGCCCTGGAGCTGGATCGTAGACTTGTGAAAGGACACTTTTTTCTTGGAAAAGCTCTGGCACAAAGTGGAATTTTTGACGAAGCTATTAAATGCCTTATGCGCGCGTTTGAACTTTCTAAGTCACATAAGTCCAATTTTGGGTAAGTAGATGTATTATTATAATATATGTAACCATGATGTAACTATATATGTGTAATATGACGTTTTAGTGAATGAAACAAAACTTATTTTATGTGTTATATGACTTAATGTGTTTTTATGTTTATTTACTTTTTATTATGTAGTTATTGTAAGCTTATTTATTTACGCATGGTTATTTGGAATGGAACTGTTCTGACACACAGACGCTAACCGTCTGTAATTAACCTCACTCTGTTTTTCATTCTAGTTGAGCAAAAGGCGAAAAATGATCTCTTGAGAATATTGAAGCAGCTTTTGTCAGTTTGTTTTTGTAAAAAAAATATGGATCAACCAACAAAAAAGACATATAGTGCTGTGACTGTTATTTTTTATCACTTTCAGGGATGAAATTGCTCAAGCTTTACGGGATGCAAGACGCAAGCAATTTTTGATCGAAGAAGAAGCACGGGTGAAACAGGAGATCGATCTTCAGAACTACTTGAACCGTCTCATTGAAGAAGACTTCGCAAAGAAACTGGATCAGCTGAAGGTATGAAGTCGTAGTTTGGATAAATTTTCTTGCTGATCTTTGCTGTATAATGTATGAAGGGGAAGTGCGAGACCATTTCCACTGAAAATGGGCGGAAGGGAAACCATTGCTGAAATTATGTGCGAATTTATTTGTGGAAATTTTTTGACTTTCGGAGTCGGAGTCAATGTGGTTCTTGCATCTTGCATGTATATATATTTGATCCGTATTCCAACGCGAAAACGTGATAATAAGGATAATGGCCTTTTGTGTCTGTATGATTTTGTGATTGTATAAACAAGTACGAGTCAGTGGCGTATGGAAAGAGGGGGCTGCCCACAGGGGTCTGACGCAAAGGATTCTCAAACTCAGATAATATTTTATATAAACCTAATTTCACCTAGCCTCCTTAAATGCGTCAGCAGGTATGAGCATACATGTAACGGGGTCAAAATTTGGGGGGGGGGGGCTCTCCGGCCAAATTTTGGGGACCCTCCCCCCAGTAGCGTAGCCAGGATTTTCAAAAGGGGGGGTTCGACCAAAATTTTTTAAACCGTATTTATATTAGTATACTATTATATATATTTAGTCGCGGCGTACCTAGAAAAAATTTTCGCTGGGGAATGACTTTTCTATTAATGTTGTATTGCAGTACATAGCATATCCATGATTTCGGGAAGGGAGGGAGGCTGAACTGATGGTCGACGACCGGGCCGGGAGAGGGGGTGGGTGAAACGCGCAAGTAATCTACCCGAAGCGGAAGTCTGCAAGTTCGCAGAAGCTTTAGCTTTTTAAAATTTTTGACGATTAATTTGCATTGAAAAAGTTGTCAGCAACACGTCGTAAAATTACAGTGGTTGCAGGGGTCCGAGGGCGGCAGCCCCCAGAAGCTGGAGCTTTTTTGGAATTTTTAAATAAAATTTGCATTGAAAGAGCAATTCTAAGCAACACTTATTGTAAAATCAGAGTGGATGCAGGGGTCTGGGGACGGCAGCCCCCAGAAGCTGGAGCTTTTTTGGAATTTTGAAATAAAATTTGCACTTTAAAAGCAATTCTAAGCAACAGTTATTGTAAAATCAGAGTGGATTCAGGAGTCTGGTGGCGGTGGGGCGGTAGCCCCCAGAAAAAAAATTGCAGATTTTTAACAATTTTTAGGCCGAATTTGGTCAACTGGTGATGTATCAGAAATTTTTTTCTACAGGACTATTAGACAGAGATGGAATCGTCACATCAGACAGTGTATTACACACGTGGACGTGAATACAACGTAATTTATCGTAAAGTGTGTACATATATATATATATATATATATATATATATATATATATATATATATATATATATATATATATATATATATATATATATATATATATATATATATATATATATATATATATATATATATATATACTTGTGTAGACATGCACAGGCTTTGATGAAAGATAATATCAAAGACTGGTACGCCACAGATTTGCAGGGGTTTGCGGCAGCCCCCAGGAAAAAAATTTCAAGATTTTATTCTATTTTTAGGCCAAATTTGGTCAATTGGAGACGTATCGGAAATTTTTCTGGCCGAGCCACAAAAACCAAAGGGGGGACCCTTGTTGACAAATTCTTCAAGTTCCACCAAAAGGGGGGTTCAGACTCCCTGAACCCCCCCATGGCTACGCCCATGCCCCCCCCCTGATCGACTGAAAATACCCTAAATTTTGCAAAATTTTGTAGAAATTTCGCACCACCATACGTGTATGGGTATGAGTCCGCTTTAGTCTGCAAACGTCGCAGTGTCGCACTATGTATATATTTGCGTATATACACCTTTTAGAATAAATTTCAGAAAGAGGACGATCCTCCGACACAGGACGAAATCGAGACTGTGAATGACGAGTGCTCGCAGAGACTCGATCAAGTCAACGATCTTTTTAAACAAGTATATAGATAATAAGTTTGGTTTTGTATTTTGTTTTTAACTTTTTATTAATGTTTGTATATAGTATATAATTGGTGATTTGAGTTGTTAATTTTAAGACTAATTGATATCAAGTTGTCAACAGTTAACTGTGCAGGCTATTGCCCGTAGGAGTGAGCTTTATTAATTATGTTATTGTTGAATATTATATATACGTTTATGTGTGAATAATATTCATATCATCTGTTGTAGTGACTGTTGTCTGTAACTGGATGAGTCTCGACTAAATAAAACGGGCAGCGTCGACTCTGACAAAACTGAAGCTTTCCTGTAGCGGCCCTACATTAGTTATAAATTTTAAAACCATCCAGGGGCGAATGTTAGTCTGAATCGTTTGTGTTGACAGGTGGACGATCGAAGAAAGAAGCGTGATATTCCAGACTATCTATGCGGGCGCATCAGTTTCGAACTTCTCAAAGATCCAGTCATTACGCCCTCTGGAATCACTTACGATAGAAAAGTAATGGTTATTCTTTATGGACTGAGTGACATTTTTTCAGATGGGTGGGGGTGACGCACCTTACTTTACTTTTGGTTGCCCTGCCCCCCATACCTGTTTAGCCTAGGTCCTCTCCAGACTTGGTAATTTGCAGATTTTTGCTTGGTGCTACTTGAATCGTAGCTCTTTTAGACCATCTATTAGTTTATTGAAGTATCAAGTGTGGAATGTTGACTGCTTTATATACTAGTATACTAGTATTTGCAGTGATGAAATTGAAATTTGTAAGGGCCTTCTACTTTTGATAAGCTTCTCCCAAAGCCCTCCTGCCACTTTTACGACCTGGAAAAGTACCAAAGCTCAATTTTTTACCTTTTTACTTTTAGATTACATTAATATTTACATTAATGAGTTTGACATCGTTACTTATATGGACCCAAGTGCTATATCCGGCACTTTTCTAAGAATCTGGCGTCATTATTCCTGAACAGTGCCGTATATGGTATACTGTCCCTGCGCGAATTAGTAGCTCTTGGAGTGTGTTCATTCCCAAGGGCTATTATACCATTTCCGGCACTGTTCGAAAAAAGGGATGCTGGATTTTTAGTAAAGTGCCGGATATAGAACTTGATTGTGATCCATCGTACTTGTTGTTTTTTGTTGCAGGACATTCTGGAACATTTGCAAAGGGTGGGCCATTTCGACCCGGTGACGCGCACCCCCCTGACGGCCGATCAGCTGATTCCAAATCTGGTCATGAAAGAAGTCATTGATCATTTTCTGGAACACAATCAATGGGCCGAGACTGTTTGAATGAATGTGATGGGCTGGACATTTAATTTAAATGGGGGGGCTATATGGACAATTTGTTAGCTACGTTGGAGGTCAAAGTTCAGATTGATTAGTGCAGTTAAGACTTTAGATTGACTCGCCAGACAAGGAAGTCTAAACAAATTGCCTGAATTGAGATTGGGCTTATTTAGACCGTCTGATTAGTCATTTAGACTATTTTGAGCTTCTGATGGCTTTAGTGTGATGTTTAGGTTTTTTCAAGTTTTAATTATAGTAACTGTGAACTTGCTAATTTTACCATTTTCTGTAGAATTTGGAATGCTGGAGTTAGCACTGTATCTTATCTCATAATGACTACATAGTAAATATGTATTATCTTTTTTGTACATGTACGTACGTTATTTTGTATTACATTTTCTTTCATGATAATAATGGCTATTCGCATCTTAGCACTATACAGAGGTGTAGCCAAAAAAAAAATGCAAAAATGACTTCCATTTTTTAGAAATTAGATTTATTCGATTAAAAAGCTATATAAATTATTGCAATTTTTAATTTTGACAACAAATACTACTCAGTACTCACTGTAAAGGTGTATTCTGTTAAAAACTGTTGTTTTTTGACAGAATCACAGTGTCAAGTCATAGTATAGTATATTAAAAGTTTCCAAAGTGCCGTTGGGGACTAAGTTTCAACATTCCTTTTTTTGGCTACGGCTGTGGCGTGTGATATCTTATGAGCATTGTGCGTTTCGTAAGTGTAGATTCTGTATGATATACTAAAAAATCAGCTGTTTACTTGAAAAAGTGAAAATTTGAGTTGAATACACAAACAAACGCACTGAGCCAAAAGGGCAATTTCAATTATTGCCCCTAGGTTGGTTGGTTGGTTGGTTTTTGACGTATGCATCTGCCGTTCAAACAGCTACCTAAATTTTATAAAACGATTCAAAAACCACGAAAAAACAACCACCCTGATTTTATTCAGGAAACCAGTATGGTATAGTGATTGTGCTATGTGTGATTCTTTTGTCGTTTTGTTATTTTTTTAATTAGCCCTGACGCATACTGATTTTGTAAAAAGTTTTTGTTGTGATTTAAAGTTTAATGAACTTACCTACTAATCACGTCATTAATAGTATATAAGATCAGATAGTGATGTGATTATTTCCTAAATTTTCCGGCTGAACGGATATACGGCTATGAATCCTAAATATGTATAATAGAAAGGTTACATATTGTTGAATAAATCATTGTACATATTATAGTAGGTCTTATGCACTGCCTTATGATAACGGATAAGCATTTAGTAAACTTCGCCGCAGTTTACGCTATGCATATTGTGATTTATTAAAAAACAAAGCGGATAATATCTCACTTAGCATCATGCATTGAAACAAATATAGTGAACTTTGTGGCAGTGTAATCTTGTAATTATTGGCCTGATAATGCATATAAATCTTGTGGAAGCAGCCATTTTTTGTGTTTAAGTTGTATTTCCGTTTCATGAATAATTTATCTTGTAACATAATATTTAGTAAACGATTAATATTGAATTAATAAATGTTAATTTCAAAAGTGGCTTTAATTGAAGCAGGGTCCAAGTAGTGTTTGTGACCGGCCGCGTAAAGCCTAGTTCATAGCAGTGCGGAAATGTCCGTAGTTGTCCGTGTCCGAAGGTTGTCCGTAACATCTGTCCGTGTCCGTCAGCAGCATTAATTCATACTGCTACGGACAATGCGATAAAATAACACCAACACCTTTTCTGTGCAGCAAACGAGTGTGCGAAAAGCAAGCTGCTGAGCTGAAATTGCAACAAATTTCCCAATATTTTACTATGTGCGGAGGAATTTAATGTGCACGCACGTACACGTGACTGCAAAGGCTACAATCTGATTGCCTAATTGCTTACGGACACGGACAAAAGTTGAACTGAATTCAACTTGACATCCGGACAGCCCTTACGGACACTCACGGACAAGTTCTTACGCAAATCCGGACAACTGTGAATCAAACTACTCTTACGGACTCGGACAGCCCTTACGGACAACTATGAACCGGGCTTAAGCCGCCAGCCGATAAAGAGGTTTGGCAGGCCGGCCTAACAAAAATTTTGGAAAAAACATCCAAATCCGGAGTGTTATTTTCGGCTAAACTTGCCGAATGTTATGCCGGTGTCACGGTGTAAATTTTCCCCCCTGCGAATTTTCCCCCTGGAAAATTTACCCAGGTGCAAATTTTCCCCCCGGAAAAATTACACCGGGGTAATTTTTCCAGGGGGAAAATTTACACCAATCATATATTGAACGATATTTGCTAAATTATTCGTTAAACTTCAATTGAAACGTAGGTATTATTTTTAGTATGTTGGATAATCAATTATATACCAAAAGTTGAGACTACTCATTTCAGGGCCCAATTTATCGAAACAAAATGTGCTTTGTTGAAAATGTTCGTCGTTGAAAATTTTGGATTGATCGAAACAATTTCAACGACGAACATAACACGTAATTAATTATAGGACAAACGTTCGTCATCGAAAATGTTTCGATCAATCCAAAATTTTCGATGACAAACATTTTCGATGACGAACATTTCTGATGACGAACATGCTTCGATAAATCGGGCCCAGGTTTGGTGTAGGGGATTGGTGGTGAATCGATTCAGCTATGAATCACTTTAGCTATGGCTTAAATTCCTCTAATTGGCGTTTACACACCAATGAAGGTAGGACCGTTGGCACTTTGAATTTAGTTAGAAACTGCTGTTCATGTAAAGGGTCGATTCATACCTAACTTAGGTACAGCGGCATGTCCGTTCATCCGATATAATTAGGTACAGAAACATCACGTCAAAATCTGATCTTAAATTAGTGGCGTGACGATTTTGTAATTTTGCCGCCAATACGGCAGAGTTGGGGACGCGGGGCGGATTTTTGCTGCCCCCCCCCCGCCCCGCGAGGCGGGGTACTGCGCGGATTTTCGTTGCCAGCTGGCACAATATGTAGTAATTTCTTAACAGAAAATTCTTTGCGTAGTCGTTCAATCAATATTTCACTCATTCAAATCGATTTTAGCTACGAGGGGCGGATTATCCGAAAACTAGGTAGTGCACATCGGTAACCAGCGGTGGTATTTGGATTTTGAAAAGGAGGTCGAACCCCGGAACTTTTTTCCTCAGCACACATCACACATTCACGACATTCAGTTCAGTGGAACAAAAATCGATAATGACATAACGTGATTTATAGACTTTTGGTGGTGCTTACTTCTAAGTTCTTGTACGAGTAAGAGTTGCCTTAAGAAACATTCAAACAAGCAGGCCCCAAAAGGGGCAAGCCCGCCGAGGCAACCCAACCAAAATCCTTTTCAAAAACACAAAAAAAAAAAAAAAAAAACAAAAAAAAAGGCCCAGAAAAAAAAAAAAAAAAAAAAAAAAAAAAAAAAAAAAAACAAAAAACATTTAGAAAAAATATGTTCAAAACAGTCAAATTATATGGTGGTGTGATTTTTCCCCCCGGAAAATTCACCCCGGTGTAATTTTTCCGGGGGGAAAATTTGTACTGGGGTAATTTTTCCGGGGGGAAACATTACACTGTGACACCGGCCGAATTTGGTCAATCGGTCAAATCTGGCCAGCCGGTGTTTTTGACGCGCCCAACGGTCCCAAAAACTAGATCCAAGTAAGGCTCGTTACATACAGCCGTATGTCCGTTCAGCCTGCAGATTGACGTCACTAGCAGTCTAGTGCAGTGGATCAGCCAGCGCATGTGACGTCATTTTGTCGGCAGAACGGACACGGCTGTAAGTATGAATCGAGAAACTCATGAAGGTTTGATTTATTCGCTGACATAAATAGGTTTCTACAACAGCTCCCCCGGCTTTTGCGAATATATCGTCTTTGTTTAGCAATTGGCGCATGGCCATTGTAGGTTGGTTTAACAGCTCAGCCCAGATCATCTTCACTATTGTTTCCATTGCCAAACACGTAGCATCATGTAGTGAGCGACGAAAGGTACTGCGAACTACATTTTCTACGTCTAGCTGCACTGCTTGCAGACTTGCCTCTAATAAATCAGTAGTAACGACGCCATGCGAGTCCATCGTAGCATCTACGTTTCTGTTTTTTTGAATATTTTGTAACCTCCTCCCACTCTGTCTTTACCTCAGATATTGTACCTGGTAGGCAATTGAGGGTCTGGTAACAAATTGTTTTACAACTCGGTATTATGATCCTGATTATGGGGTACCCTGATCCGACATGATTAGTGTGCGTCCGTCGCAGTCTTTAGTCAACTTAGCGGTACTGTTGTTTTGATACCGCAAAATAATTTAAATATGATATAAATATGATACTTGGAATTTAAATAATACTTTTGATATTTGATACTTGGAAAAAATTTAAATATGATATAAATATGATACCAAATAATTTTAATAAAATACTTTTGATATTTGATACTTGGAAAAAATTTAAATATGATATATAAATATGATACCAAATAATTTTAATAAAATACTTTTGATATTTGATATTTGTAAAAAATTTAAATATGATATAAATATAATACTTAGATTTTAAATATGATACTTTCGATATTTGATACTCGGAAAAAAAATTAAATATGATATAATACCTTGAATTTACAAATGATACTTTTGATATTCGATACTCGGAAAAAATTTAAATATAATATAAATATGATACCAAATAATTTAAATATGATACTTTTGATACCAATTTTGATATTGATACCACTATTAAAAATTTTAATACCGAAGTATATATCTTATTTATATCAAAAGTATCAAAATGCTACACAACCAAACGAACTGCCAGCCTACTGCCTATTGATTTATTTTTTTATATTTTTTACCGACTAAAATTTTGCACAAGGATGCCCCGTTTGGTTTTTATAGTACAGCTCGACACTTAGCGGGTGTCTGAGTTGTCAATGCTATATTATGGTCTTTTGCAAGCCAAGCCGTTCCCAATTGTTCGCCACAAAATTTTGCCATGGGACAAAAAGACAGCTTTCTTGCTTGTTAGACCTCCAAATCCACTATCTAAAACGCACTCACCATCGTGGTATTGGCAATGCTTAACATTTCCTGCAGTGCTTTCCATAGTCTGAGAATCATGTCGTTTATAAACATTCACAGAGTACACGTAGCAATTGGTTGCTTCATATGTTTTCCATGTGCAACAATGTACACCTCCTCCACTAAATTGCCACTGTATTTCATTGTCGGTTGGTTCTTAACAAGTCATCTTTTTGTATCATTACTCCATAGTCGCATTTCTTAAATTCAATTATACGCCTACATTCGAGTGGGGAGGGGATCCAGATAATTCGTCGCTAAATTCTTTCTTTAAGGTGGCGCTCTGAATAACCGACTTTGGGCGATAAACTTTTTCACGTAAGTTTTTGTTAATAAACTCAAGAAGAAAGTTGATATCGCTTTCTTGATGTATATACGTCCAATTTGGTCATTGATTTTACTTTTTTTCATGAATCTATCGATATCCAATTGGCTTTTTGTCTTTTTGGCGTTTTTTGGTTTGCTGTTGCTTTCAAGTCGTTGTGGCCCTTTTTAAAATTCACTGACCAATATTGCAAATGCCTATTTTTACTATTTTTCGTTCTACTTTTGCTTCTGACTTTTCTCACGGTTTTGCGAAAATTGCTCTTTTTTGAATCGTATGTGTAGGCACTTCGGTTTTGAAATGGGTATAGCGTTTTTGTTCTTCGCTGGAACGATCCGCTGACTTTGCGACTGTTAAGCGACGTTTATGGAGGTGCCGACTTCTGATTGTATTTTTGATTTGCTCATATTAGGCTTTACTCCTTTTGAATTAATACTAATTTCTCCGAACGAATGACAAAATGGCCCTGGCAGTTTTCTTTTAGCTAGTTTGTTTTTGGGGGCCCATTGGCTCGTCTTTCAATTGCATTTTTCGATTTCATTTTGTGCGCAATTTCTAATGTTCCGCCCGCGCCCCTGTTAACAAGCAGCGCGCAGAAACAAAAAAACATGATAGAAGTACCAAGCGCCCCCTTAAGTGTTCATCGTCGAAAAAATATGTGAAGGTTTGAACCATTTTCCGTAAAACTGTGCATGGAAACCCAGGACTGTTGTACTGAACATGGTTTCGCTTGAATAAAGCAAGCCCTGCGTAATACAGTTTTATTCGGTTATAGGACTCGTCTGGACGGGATTTGCACTCGACGTTGTTCGTTTGTTGAGACGAGGGCCCGATTTATCGAAACAAAATGTTCGTCATCGAAAATGTTCGTCATCAAAAGTTCGTCATCGAAAATGTTGGTCATCGAAAATGTTCGTCATCGAAAATACATGTTCGTTATTGAAAAGACAAATGTTCGTCATCCGAAATGTTCGTCATCAAAAATTTTTAATTGATCGAAACATTTTCGATGATGAACATTTGTTTTTTCAACAGTGATTTATCAAAAGACAAATGTTCGTCATCGAAAGTTCGTCATCAAAAATGTTTGTCATCGAGAAATTTTTCGATGACGAGCTTTGGTCTTTTAGAACATTATTATGTTCTAAATGACAAAAGCTCGTCATTGAAATTTTTTTCGATGACGAACATTTCAACGGAGCTTGGTACGTCCGTTGAAAATTTCAACTGCGAACATCTTTAGGTACATAAACAGCTGGCAGTAATTTTAATACTAATATAAATAGCCAACCTTATTTATTATTAATTAAATATTAATATAAATAGCGCAGCTCATTTATTTTTAATATTAATATTAATAAAATAATTTAAATTAAAAGTATTTTTAATAACAATTTTTAATATAAATTATTAAAATAACGGTACTGCCGTATGGACATTGGGTCCAACTGAACGGCAGAACGGCGGTTCAATTTATACCTTCGCACGTACAGCTGTCTGCCACTTTGCCCGTCAGCCATATGTCCGTTCATCTATATTACTAAACCGCACTATTTCATTTTGTCCGTATATACCCGGCAACTGCTCAAAAATATGAATCGCACCTGAGGCCCAAGCTATGCGCGTTAGTAGTAGTAGTAGTAGTAGTAGTAGTAGTAGTAGTAGTAGTAGTAGTAGTAGTCAGGGTAGGCGCGATAGCGCCTAACCCTAGAATAGGAACGACACTAAGAATCAAAATTAATTTTTTTAACTAAAAAAGTATGGTTTTTGGGTGGGTTGGGGTCATGTAATTCAGAATGGTTGGGTTCCCGAGTATGAATCGCCTCATCGATTTTTCCGTTTTTTTTTTCCGCGCATAGATTTTTCGTCTTTTTTTTTTTTATATTTTTTTGTCGATAGTGTATATAGATTTTTTTTAAGTTTTCCGTTTTAGCTCTGCTGGGAGGGGAAAGCCCGTTTTGGGCCTCGAAAAATGGAAAGTAAAAATTAATGCGCCAGCTTTAGAGCACGCAACAGCCCAAGTCTGATCTCTTGTATGCATGGTAGTGTAGTAGGGTTGTAGTGCGTCTCCCCCTTTTGGAGTCGATCGTGTCACTGTAAGGCCTATGGAGGGGGTCCGGAAGGTATTTTACGTGTATTAGGTGGTTAGGCTACCCATGGGCAGTACAGCCAAAACCGTTATAGATGGAGGCCTGTCGTTTTGTATGCGAATATAAACCCATATACTGTGCATTGCAGCGTGATATTAGTTTTGCTGTCAGATTTACCTAGTAGCCAGAACTGGTGTACCCCCCTCTGACACCCTTGGAAACATGGTTTTTCATGACTTTGTCAATGTATAACGCTTTTATGGATAGCCGCTCGCTCTGTATTTCTATTGCATCTTAATATACAGGCGCAGGGGTGTGAGTGGATATTGTTTGGTCCGCGTCATTTGCGCTGTTCCAATTTGGCAACCCTGGCAAAGTGCCAAAATGGTCAATTTGACCAAATTTTTGAATTTTGTCCGTTTTGTTGAAAAACTGTGGAAAAGGTTAATTTGAGGTGCTGAACGGGAATATAACGTTATTTTGACGAAAAACTATTGTTTTCATCCAAAATAGTGCTCTGTGGTCAACTGCGGTTGTGTGTACTACAGTAAATAGGTATGTAGGCAGTGTAGCCAAAACGGTGCTAGATGGAGGCCTGTCGTCTTGTATTTGAATATAAACCCATACATTGTGCATTACAGCGTGGTATTGGATTTGTCGTCAGGTTTACGTAGTTGCCAGAACTGGTGCCCCCCCTGTGATACCGTTGAAAAGATGATATTTCATGATTTTCTCAATGTAGAACGCGTTTATGGATAACCTCTCGTTCTGTATTTCTGGTGCATCTTAATACATAGTCGCGGGGGTGTCAGTTGATATTGTTGATATTGATACGCGTGGTGTGCACTGGTCCACTTTGGTAGCCCTGGCAAAGTGCCAGAATGGTCAATTTGACCAAATTTTTTGAATGTTTTAAATTTTTTTGAAAAACCGTGAAAAAGGTTAATTCGAGTTGCGGAACACGAATATAACGTCACTTTGACCAAAATTAATGTATTAACCCAAAATAATGACAAATACGAACAGGCGAATTGTGTACTGTTAGTGGCTTTGTCGAAATAAGTAGGTAGTGCAGCATACACATGCGCGACTATCACTTTTCAGAATGTTTTATTTTCATACAAATATACCTTTCAAGTGTCAGCTTTCCTGTCGTCAAGTAAAATGGCTGCAGCGGAAAAAGAAATAGGATTATTATAAAAATGCCCTTTCACCAAGGGCAGCAGTGTGGGTAGAATAGGAAAGTTGGCTGATCTATAGCGGAAAAATGCTAATAAGCTTGTCAAACACCCGGAACAAGTTTTGCAGCCGAATAGGGAAACTCAGCTTGCTAAATGAAGCGGACAAGAGTTGCGTCAAAATTGCAGTCGCCCTGCGACACGTTAGTGCTTTCTGCACCCTATTCGCGCGAATTAAATCAGCCATTATCATCAGCTGCCTGTTGCCGGAAAAGTGCCGTGTACTTAATTGGTTCATTGATGTTATTTTCTAGGCAAGCTATATATGTCATCAAAACGAAATAATTGTTAATACATAATATAATAATCAATCGACCCCATTTCATTTTTATTATTACGAATGTGAAATGTATGTTTAAGCTTTAAATTCTATAGTTATTTGTATTAACTAGAGCTATACGGTTGTATTGTAATATTTTATGATGTCGTATTGAATATTAGTCGTTGAATGTCTATATAAAAAGTAGTAATGTTAAGTTGAAATACGCCGTTACTCATTTGTAATTTTTAGGAAAGATGACTATATACAAAACAAAAATAGATTGCTCATGGAGAAATTTAAATGTGGGATAGGTACCTGTATATATCTGCAGAGTATAACTTTATAATCTATACACCTGACCTAAGTCCTGGAGTGCGAGTAAGTGTCGAAAATGTTTTTCCTAATTATTCGCGCGAATAGGGTGCAGAAAGCACTAACGTGTCGCAGGGCGACTGCTATTCTGACGCAACTCTTGTCCGCTTCATTTAGCAAGCTGAGTTTCCCTATTCGGCTGCAAAACTTGTTCCGGGTGTTTGACAAGCTTATTAGCATTTTTCCGCTATAAATCAGCCAACTTTCCTATTCTACCCACACTGCTGCCCTTGGTGAAAGGGCATTTTTATAATAATTATTATTATTAGAGAATTTTGACTTAAGGTGGTAATGTCGTTTTCGTGGTTTTTGACATTTCAGTGTAATTTTTGCGCCCACAGAACTCAAGCTAAAAACGGACTACGGCTTCGAAACTTTAACCACATTATCTTTAGGAAATTATCCACACCCGTTTTTTTCCTTTTCTAAAAATAGTTTGTGAAGTCGGTGTTATGGGCTTTTGAAAATTTTAGAGAAAAGTCAAATTACGTGATTTTTGCACGAAAATGTCATTTTCTCAACGTAGAAACGACTTATCAACTATATCAAAAAACGGGTGGGGATATTATGCCAGTGCATAACTGCAAAAAGCTTAGTAGTTGTTGGCTGATCTTGAGTTTCATAACTGTGGCGCAAAAATTAGTCAAAAAAACCGCTGATGAGGTGTATTCAAATGATAGCAGCAGTAAAATCGCAAAAGATAATCTGCTTTTAAATATAGTTTTTTAAAGCTAAAAAAATGTAAAAAAGACCGCTCTAGTTTTTGTTGAGGTTAAGTGCAGTTATGGTAGTTTAAAAAACACCTAACAACGCAAATAATTGGGAGTGTTTGGTTTTTTGTATCGAAGTGGTGGGAAGTGAGAGTCTTTTTTTGTTTTGTGGTTTTGAGGGTTTTATTTCAGAATTTTATTTTGGTGGTTTGTTTTGTATTTTCAATGTAGTAGTGGGGGATGGGGTGAACCACAGCCAGATCGGAGCGGGCGCATTTTGTTTTAAATTTTTAAAAAAAAAAAAAATACCCCCTTAAATGAAAATGTTTCTAATTCAGATGTTTAGACTTAGAGCGACTGATCTAATTTCGAACGCTGAAAATCTTCAATGATGCACATTTTCGATGACGAACATTTCCTTTTTCGAAGACGAACATTTGCTTTTCGATGACGAACAGTTTTGATGACGAACTTTTCGATGCTGAACTCGCCGTTGAAAAAGCAAATGTTCGTCATCGAAAAAACAAATGTTCGTCATCGAAAATGTTTCGATTAATCCAAAATTTTTGATGACGAACATTTTCGATGACGAACATTTCTGATGACGAACATTTTGCTTCGATAAATCGGGCCCAGGTTTTATTTGTCGAAGGTTTGTTTTCACAGAACTTTTTCTGGCTAGGTGTTCCGCGGACCCCCGGCGATCTCTAAGATCCTTATTTCGTCCTCTACAAGGCTCTGCAACCTATTCATTATTGAACAATACTGCACCCACTATGTGAGTTTCTTCCACGTATGAAGGTATCTTCTGCAATTCTTTCCATAAAAACTCATGTGCTAGCTTTCTGTGGTTAGCCGCTCCACTACACTACACTAAAGGTCTTCTCATTGGGGTTCACCCGGACTGCTAGTCTCTACACAGTTAACCAGTGCTGTTGTTCTTTGTTAATTGTAAGCACTATTACTGGCACTAAATCCAACATGCTGCCTTGAGCTGGTATTCTTTTGAGAACCCACCCTTCCCTGGCGTTCTGCAGTCCTGCGCATGTTCATATAATGACCTGGTTTTTTGCACTCCATGCATATGGGCTTACCATCTGCCGTCCAACGCGGCGGACTCCGTCGACAATAATTTCGTTCGCGTCCACTGCTGGCTTCTGGTCCTGACCTGTCGTGATTAATTACAGCAATGGGCTGTGCGGCAGAGCTGCGCCGTTCTATATCTTTTCTTTCATTTCAAATCATTTCGGCTGTTCGACGTTCCAAGCCTTGTAGTTCCTGCGCCATTCAGGTATGGTTTCTGAAACTGCGTATACTCGATAAGGGGGGTCTTGATTTTGGGTCTCGAAATTGAGCGCGATTTGTACGTTCTTGTAGTTGCCTCAGGTTTCTTACTTCCCTTTTCAGTTCGGCTAACTCAAACGCACTCTCAGTTGAACTTTTTTCATGCTTAGTTTTCTCTTGATCGGGTATCTTACAAGCTATGAACGCCTCCTGGCGTTTGGCTTCTATTACAGCGTTGTCAAATTTTGCGGGTATCTGAGGTAAGAATCCTAAGCGTTCTTTTATGGCACTTTTCACACCAGCTTGAAATAGACGACGTAACATAACCATCCTAGCCTCGACCTCCTTAATAGGATGTGCTGCCATACTAAGTTCTGCTAACTCTCTTTCTATACCGATTGCACTTCTACCAAGATACCTAAGCTCCCTAGTACTTAACGCCGGCTCTTTAGCAAAAATTTCGCCAGCACCACCACTCATACACTCTATTTATTAACTATATAAACACTCGCACTAAATGAAAAGATTTCTATCTTACTCGTAATAAGCTGCCTGACACGCAATAAAAATTCTTTGTTAAAGTCTAACAACTACGTGTATCTATAATTCAGCTAAGCTTTTGTACATGTGCAGGTCTCCTTAGATTTCCAACTATTACGGCCTTTTCCTATTTTATTGCTATCCTGCTCGCGACGCCAGGATTTGTAACACAACTTAGCTGGATTTCTACTTTCTACACCTTCTTCTGGTTAAGTGCACCTAAGTTTCAGGTTACTAAAATTGTCGCTTACTCTCTTTTATTTTAGCAAGGTAGAAATACAGACAAAAGACTTACTAAGCTTCTAATGCAAAAAACAAATGTTGATTATCAGCCCAGATATGATGCACAATGTATGTAAAACTGCAGCAAAGATACACTTGGGTATTGAGGGTAGTAGAACTGACTGAGTAATAGCAGTTGAAAAGGCAGGGTAAAAAGGCGATATTTGGTGGCAAAAGTAACAAGCAGCATTTTTATGCAAACATTTAGAGTAAGTTTATGCTTGTACGACCAAATGACTTTAGTAAAGTTTGACCCTGCCGCTCCAATACTGCAACAAGCCCTATCTGCGGCAAAAGCATTCAGTAAGCATCAAGTATTATTTTTAAGTACATTGGCCAGAGGCCATCGTAAACCTGTTGGGCCAGCTACAGCATTAATTTACTTGATTTCTTTTCAAAACAAAACGTCTTTTTTTGCAACCATTTTAGCAAAGTTTTACAAAGTGCACAGTGGATACAGGGTCAAGACGTAAAATAAGTTATTGCTAATAAGCAATTAGCAGCTACTTGCGAATATTCCGGAAAATTAAAAAAAAGATTGTCTCCGGCTGGGCTCGATCCATTTATATCCTATTGATAAATAATAATATCCTTATAATTATACATGTATGTATTTTAGTGAAGTCGCGGTACTGTTCTGATCTGTGTGGTCGAGTGGTTAGTTTGATAGGTTCTTAACCATGAGGTCTTACGTTCGATTCTCAGTTGGTAACTTTTTGGCAGTCTTTTGTATTTCGAATTCGGTTCTCAACACAGCAACATCAACAGCCCCGATCTCAACAAGTCAGTTAAAATACAAAGCATTTTAGTGCGACAGATGCACAGCTACGATAGAAGACGTGTAAAACACACTCCGCACATAAACACTTCAACGCTAACACAACGTTAAGATGCCAGAATCAAAATTAAAGACCTGTTGGGCTGTGGCCCAACAGGAAAAAGTGTAGCATACTTATTGCAGTAAACCACTGCGCGTTACTTGTCAAGGATTTATTTTTCAGTGAAGCAGTGACTACTGCAGTGCAGTGCTACTACTGTTAACTTCTATATACAGGAAAGCGAGAATTGCCAAAAATTCTTTTCCGTAAAAAAAATGAGCTACAATTTTTTTGGAGTTTGTTTTGCAGACTTGAAATACGCACATCGATATTTGCGTTGGTGGTAGCGTATTGATGAAATTCTCTGTCCACATAAGTTCAACCCCTAATACTGTTTGTCAATTGCTACCTACGTATCTGCAAAAAGTTTTTAAAATTGAATTGGTAATAAACAAAAGATGATAAAAGCCATTCAAGAATTGTACATAGTGTTTAGACACATTAGTATATATACAGTAAAAAAATCATTCATCATCGTCATTAATTATAGTTTATAAAACAGAAACGAAAAACTTATGCTGTTACTGTAAACCGCATTTATATTTTGGGACCTACAAACGTAAAAAATGAAAACAATGGGCAGTTTGTAATCAAACCTTCGGCACCTTACAAGCAGCTAAATAATTCAATACCTACTTTTCACAACTCAAAACATTTCACAACTTGCCAATTTATAAATTTAAATTCAGATATGCAGGGGTGCATATCTTAAAAACCTAAAATTTGATACAATTCATTAAAATATTCTGACAAAAAAATTTAATAAGATTAAATTGTATAATAATAAAACACATTGTATATTTAAATAACAAATAAAAGTAAATTAACAGTTTCAATTTTATATTTTGAGCAACTTTTACGACACTACCCCCGCCAAACAAAATTTTCAACACGTAAATCATGTAAGCTGCTTCGTGGCAAGCTTACTGGAAAAAGTAATATAAAGACCTGCCGCCGCTGAGGCGGCGGCAGGAAAAAAATAAAATAACTTTTGGTTTCTTTTATAACTATTTTTCTGCCAGGCGCGGCTGGGGGACAACTGGTACTATAAAAACTCGTTTCTTCCCGTGGCATTTTATTATTTCAGCTTAGATGTCACTTTCTACTTTAGCAATGTTCATCAAAGGTATCTGCATGTCAGTTAATAAAAAGTCACTTATTTAATATACTTTTAATTGCTTTTTAACGTCATTTTGAAACTAGCAGCTCTTTTTTCAGCTTCCCTTGAAGTTGCCGCCCTCCAATCCAGCTGCATTTACCCAGCCACACACACAGCACCACACAGCCATACAACAACACACCTTCCACTAAACGGCTTCAAGAAATGCAATTTTTTCTCCGGGTAAAAAGTGCAATTGTTAATTTAAGGCCCTTTTTGCAGTTTTTACAAATATCCAACCTCGAATGTAAATCGATTTACTATAGAATTGTGTTTATAATATTTAGCCACATTTTTAAATAGGGTCCTGCAAAGTCCAAATGGATACTTTGCCAATGAACCCTTGGTATCATTCCATTCATCAAAACACAGCAGTCGCGGCCGGAAATGGTATTTTATGTGGCAAGCACGTTTGGAACGAGCCTTCTCATCACTGTCCGTATTTAGCGGGGGCCACCACACGCATGATTTTGCCAAGCTTTTCATTCTCACCTTGCCAGAATATGAATGGTGTAGTTCGATCAAAATCTATAATTGTAGAGATTCAGGAATAAAAACTCGTAATCCAACCATAAATGCAGCCCTTGTAGTTAGTCAGATTTAACCGTTTTTTAAAATGCGCTTTCAATTCGTCTTCATACTAGGTGTGTTTTGATTTAGCAATTTTGCTGAATTTTGATTTTGATTTTTGATGCGTTACCAAAAATTTGGAATTTTGATTTTGATTTTTGATGCGTTGCCGAAAATTTGGAATTTTGATTTTGACTTTTGATGCAGACTTTTAAATTTATAATTTTGATTTTGATTTTTGTTTTTTGATTTTTGATTTTTGATTTTTGATTTTTGATTTCTGATTTTTGATTTTTGATTTCTGCAAAACACGCCAAGTAAACACAAGCGTTTCAGGCTAACCACCCTTACGCTAGTCACATACCGAAAGGCTTTGATAGTCTGAGGGTTGTCTAGGTACCCATAGTGTTTGTGACCGGCCGAAAAAAGCCGGTGCCAGCCGGTCAAAATCGGTTAAAAACACCGGCCGGCTAGCCAGATTCAACCGACTGACAAAATTAAGCCGGCATAACAATCCGGCAGGCTAAGTTTATGCCAAAATGACACTCTGGACTGGTTTTATCCAAAAATTTGGCCGCTCCGGCCGGCCGACCGGCCGGTTTTCACGGGCCGGCTGAAGTTCTTCGCCGGCCCGGCCGCGTATTTACATAACGCACAACAGTTCTGCACTATGAAAAACGCACAGCGATCATGCACCTCAAAAACCATAATGCACAACAAATAAGCGCATGAAAAATGCACAGCGATTTTGCACCTGCGTAACCATAATGCACAACAGTTCTACACCGCAATAATTATGTATTTATTCATTATGATTCTTATTATTATTCACTCATTCATTCATAATTTTAATACCTACTTTTACGGTTGCAAAGTGTAAAAAAGTAAAAAACGTATTTGCACTTATTTTACCGTAGCAAAATTTAGGACTTTGTTTACACCTTTTTTACACTTTTTTACACCTTTTTTTACACTTCTTTTACACCTACTTTTCGCACTTTTTTTTCAAATATTTCACTAATTTTGTCAATTTTCCGAAAAAATTGGCCAAAAAAATTTTAAGTCTCGCATTTACCAAAATTTACTCAAATTTGAAGTCACCAAAATTTTTCATACAAAACCACTCATCAAAATGTTTCCTGAAGCTGAAACTTATACTGTTGGCTACAACAGTTGAGGAACTTTTAGCGTATTTGTTATAGGATATTTTTAACGAAGGAAACCCCGCGGGTACGGCCTCCTATTGCTTTTGTGACTATTGCTGACAGCAAGAATGTGGTTTTGTCCACAATAGGATATTGTCGTGCACAGTGCAAAAACTTTGGGTCCTTCACACGTCTGTATATACTGCTTTGTAGACACGCTTCTATCTAGCGTTTAAAGATAGCTACTGGCTCAATTTAGGTGCAATTTATGGGACTCCTCCTTGTTTCTGATTTTACATAACAGAATCAGCTTATCTATGTACAATACATAAACAAGCGACAGATGATTAAAGCATGTTACCAATCAGTGGTCACAAATTTTTAGCTGGTCTCAAACTGTTTAGAAAATGTTTAAACACCATTCTAGGCGATAAAATACTTTTACACTTTTTACAGTTTTTTAAACTTTTTAACACTTTATTACACTTTTTACAATGTAAAAAAGTAGGTGTAAAAAAGTCCGGACTTTTTTACATGTAAATTAGCAACCCTACCTACTTTTTCCTGTTGCGCCACGGCGCAGCAGGTGTTTAAGTTTGTTCTGCTATTATCCGCCTTTTTCTAATCTGTTACAAAAGTTTGTGCTCTGAACAAAAAGTTTGTGTACAAAAAACAAATTTCACTCGACGATCCGTGTTTGTGCATTATCAGACGCACTATTTTTCTATTTTTGCAGTATTAAATTTTGCTTGTATTTTTGTGCCGTTTTTGATACCGAAAACAGCTAGTATTGACGGTATTTAACAAAAGTATAAAGTGTTAATGTGCAAAAAAATAAATTAATCCGAATGAATAATGTGCAGAAATTTAAAATCAATAGGCTAAATAAAACTTGGTTACAGCGTCGTCAATAATAAATAAGTGGTGTGTGCGTGAGGTGAACATGTTACGTGCGTGTGTTATACTTGCATGAACGCACCATATGCATATATACTCTAGCGTGAATTCTTTTAGCTAAAATTGGGGGAGCGTCTCTAAATTGCGGTCATGTTTTGGCAGGTGCAAAATCGCTGTGCAATTTTCAGTGCCTAACTGTTGTGCATTGTGCTTTCGTCGGTGCAAAATCGCTGTGCGTTTTTCATAGTGCAGAACTGTTGTGCGTTATGTAAATACGCGGCCCGGCCGCCGGCCGGCCGGCGGCTTTCGCGGCCGGTCACAAACACTAGGTACCCAGACTATACCATATACTTGAAGTACTAGTCTAATTGGCTGAAGGTAGGAATCGACCTCTAGAAGTGGGCTTAGAAGTGCTTACAGGTGAAATAATATGCTTTAAGAATACATTTGCTGTCATGAAAACCGTAAACACAGAGCACAAGCAGCTTACATGGCATTCATTGCGACTAGAAATATGTAAGAACACAATGAAAAAACTGTCCAACAATATTTCAGTACCTAGTTTATTTATAATTAGTTAGGACATACGGGCAAATGTAGTGCTTGTGACCGGCCGCAATTTTAGGCCAGCTGGCCTGAGAGTCTTAGTCAAAACCGGCCGGCCGGCCGGCCACATTCGATCACTGTTATTTAGCTAGGTAAATAGCTAAATGTTAAAATATTAAACTAGCAAAATTTGTCTAGTTAATATCTAATAGTTGGTAGTTAAATTGTTTTAGTTTAATAGTTAAGTTAAATTCCGTCATTAATAAAATTGGAATTATAACTACGCATTTAGCGAGAATATAACTAACTAACAGAGTCTTTCAAAACTGTCGGAAAAACAATTTGTATTAGCGTATGTGTATGGGGCCTCGGCAGGTGCAGACTACAGGCTGCGTCTTGTTACTTTGAAGTGTACGTGCGCAATAATTTTGTGTTTTGTGACTTAATACAGTACGAATTTTTTATTGATATTAATCGATTTAATTTCAAAAATGTACAATCTATTATTGTGTTACTATCACAAATTCACAATCAGTCATCGATGCTGTCTGCAGTAGTACGTAGCTCCAGTTAGAGTTAACCCTCTAACTTCCAGAAATTTTCTCTTTAGGGAGTCAGACTCTGACACCTTCTGGTTTTTTGGCCATTGCTCAAGTCGGGCATCGTGCAGAGCTCGCGAAATCACCATTCAATAATGAATTTAATGATATACATAATCAGTCGATTAGGGGGCTAGGACACACCGTTTTTAGTTAGAAATAAGCGCTCAAAATTGTACCTCACCCTAGACTTTTAACACAGCAACCGTGCGCTTGCCATTGTTGAAGGCTAGCAATAGACTACAACATTCATAAAGAAAATGTTATTTTTCGCTGAACAGCTTGTTGAACTAATGCTGCGCAGCCTATTGCTTAATGCTTATTATATAATATAAGAATATTATATAATATATTATATATATACATATATAATTATACTATATAATATGCGACTTACATACCTGAAAATTAGTGAGTGACCCAATATCGCGAACAGCAAAAAATAATACGACGTACAGTTAAGTCATGCAGACGCAACACAACGATCCAGTAGAGCAAGGCCAATATTGATTTTTTTATCACATTGTGTGTGCTTGTGTGAAATCCAGCTTGGTCGTAACAATTTTGCACGCTGCATCAAAAATCAAAAATCAAAAATCAAAAATGCAAACTTAAAAAGGTTTTTGATTTTTGATTTTGATTTTTCATGCGGAGCTAAAAATTACCATTTTTTATTTTGATTTTTGATGCATGTTCAAATTTTAATTTGATTTTGATTTTGATGCTGCATCGAAAATTAAAATTAATTTTGATGCTCAATTTTGATTTTTGATTTTGATCATCAAAACACACCTACTTTATACTGGTTCATTTCACCTGGCCAGAATACATAGAAAATCAGTAACGAATCCTATACTGGCATTACAGAACAAATAATATGCCTGCTGCTGCTATTACATGTTTAACGATAACACATTTACGATGACATTACACAATAACGATGGTGGTTAGGTATTTTGGTTCAGAAAATAGAAATAAAATCTTTTTACGCAATTTGTGACTTATAAAAGATTTATTTAGATGCAGTTATCATAAGGGTTAGTGTTAGAGTTAGTTAGGCTGTGCTTAAATTGAGCTTTTTTCGACATTTTCAGCAATTTTTCACTGCTCCAGTAGCTGGAAAAAAACCGGAGCAGCTGATAAAAGCTGGAACTGCAGCGTTGTCATGGCAACGGAGCAGCTAGTCTATAGTGAACGCCATACTTATCCGCTTTTTTCAGCTGCTCCAGCTTTTTTCAGCTGCTCGAGCAGCTGAGAAAAGCCAAACACGGCGAAAAAAGCTGCATTTTTTCAGCTGCTCGATTAGCTGGAAAAAAGCTCAATGTAAACACGGTCTAAACTGGACGTGCCTTTCATTACCTTCGTTCCTTTATCACAAGCCGAAAAGAAATACAAATGAATACAAATGTATTGAGTACCTATTCCAAAAATGTACAGTCTCTTACCATCAAAAGTATGCATGGTATTACAGTACAGTCTGTACTGTAATATGCGCTGTGCGTGTAATAGATACTCTTTAACACGCATTACTGTATGTGTTCGGCACAAACACATGTACAAACACAGGTACGGCCTAACGGCAATTCGGTTAAGCGACGATTCGGCCTAATGGCGAAGTTTCGGCCGAGTGGAGACTCGGCCTGGGGCCTGTTGCTCAACTTTACAAGTCTTACAATTGTAACAATTGTAAGTGAAAAATCTGGTGATTCGTAATGAATTTATATAAAGAATTCGTAACGAATCACCTGATTTTGCACTTACAATTGTTACAATTGTAAGATTTGTAAAGTTGAGCAACAGGCCCCTGGCGGTGATTTGGCGTAGCGGCAAACGACCTAACCCGGGGACTAAGCCTGAGCCCAAGCCTAAGCTTAAATCCAAATCTAAGGCTAAATTTGAGTGTATTTGAAAACGCACACGCACACTCACACTTGATGAGCCTTGCAGGGAGGAGAGCGCAATCTAAACTGTTGAATACGGCTAAAAATGTTGAAATTCAACAAAAATCATTGAAAGCGAATCCACTGTCAACATAGAACACCAGTATTTAAATTAATTCAATAATTTTAAACTATGAAATACTTTATTTTTAGTAACAAATATATACTTTGTAAATCAAAACTGTTAATTGCGCATATCAAATATTATTACCACTGTACTGTTATTGTGTGCCAGTATGCTATTCGTTTGGCTTGTATTTTCAGCCATGATGAATTTTTAGGTGGATGTGTTTGTCGAACCAGTGTTTTATTTTTTCGTTCCGTGCAGTTGTTCACATTTTCAATATTTCATTTGAGAATCAAACTTTAAAACTGTGGATATTTGATGTTAGCGTAAAAAGTATTTAAACGCATATCGCACGTGCACGTATGTTACGGCGTAGCGAGGGGCGGCCCGGGGGGCCACATGAATGTGTTTGAATCTTTTTAGAATATGCGAAAAAGATGCAAAAAACATGTTAAAATCATGCTAAACTTTTTAGCATACTTTTAGCATGTTTTTAACATATGTTAAAATCATCTTAATTTTGAGTGAATTTGATGCGAAAAACATGTTAAAATGATGTTAAAATTTTTTAACATGTTTTTAACACTTTAAAAAACACGTTAAAAGATGTTAAAACCATGTGAATAACATGTTAAAATATGTTAAAAACATGTTAAAAGCATGTTAATCGAAAGTGCAAAAAACATGTTAAAAACATTCAAACACTTTCTTCCTGTGACAGCCCCTCCCTCAGCGGTTTTGGCCCCTCAAAATTTGGGTCACGTAGCACCCCCCCCCCCTGACAATTTGGGTTGACAAACTTCGAAAAATTATCGGGCAAAAAGGCACGTTGGCCCCTCCCTGCTCCCTCAACTTGATCCTGGCTACGCTACTGCACGTACATATATCAAAAATTGGGCTAAATTCTTGGCTATTGCTCAGGTTTCTGTTGTATTTTTTGAAATTGGCATTTATCCATAATATTTGTCTTTTTTGTAGCGTCTTGTATTTGCCATGTCACGGGTTTATGTTGGGCGATTGCACCCAGATACAAGAGAACGAGATGTAGAGCGATTTTTTCGCGGATATGGTCGCCTACGAGAGATCGTTTTGAAGAATGGCTTCTGTTTTGCAGTAAGTTGTATGAATAATTCTAGCACAATTTTCTTGTCATCTTTGTTTTTTTGAAGTCTAGACCAGTCGCAGTAGCGTAAGTAGCATCTTGTTCTGTAAGGGGTGGGTCCACTTCTTTGCGCGCAAGTTTTTTGAGGAATTTTATCCCAGGGGGTGCAACTGAATACTTTCGGGAAGGGTCGTAAAAATTACACTATAGGGGCCGTATTCCCAAAATTACCTGCAGGTAAAGTTAGGCTAAGTTTATTCTGTGAGTAAAGGTAAAGTTAAAATTGAATTGAAACCAAGGTCAACACTCAACATCGACAGTTCAGCATAAAAATTCGCACAAGCTGCGGAACAAGATAAAGCAATTTTCTGGCCCGAATATTTAAGGTATCCCTAGCCATCAGTCTTCACATTGGCTTTACTTTAGTCATTGTTTGAGAATACGACCTTACCTTCACTTTACCCGTGGTCCATGGGGCATAGGCCCATGGGTAAAGTTAATCTAATCTAACTTTACCTGCAGGTAATTTTGAGAATACGGCCCCAGAGTCAAGAGAAGTCAAAATGTCGGTCGGTACGAGAATCTAGTTAACGATTTTGTTGTATCACTCGAATCGAAACCGACGCCTACTTTCGTTTTTTTCTGGCTCAAAAGTAGCGTATTGATTTCCAATTTTCGGCCTATGGGTAAACATTAAAAGATGAAATGTGGGATGTTAATATTTCAGGAGTTTGATGACTACCGAGACGCGGAAGATGCAGTGCGAGATTTGGACGGAAAACAGTTCGATGGAGTCAGGTATGGACCACAGTTTGCGTATGTAGAAATTGATTTATGTCAGAAATAAACAGCAGAAATGAGCAACTTTTCGGCATAATGTATCTTTGTTTGCCGCCGCTCTCGTTTCATGAACCATTTAACCATTGGCGTGAGTAGCCGTCTAGACATTCTGTGTAAGGGGGGACGGTGAACGTGAAGTACTGAAGTATATACCTGTCTGGAGGGCCCGTGAAAACCTCACCACATCCAAGTATTGTGGTAATGATGAGACATTGAGCGGTGCATTGTAACAGTGGCGTATATATGTATCCAGGATTTCGCAAAGGGGTGGGGATGCGGAGCAACGTGAGCACCACTCAGCCCCCCCAGGCCCTCCCCCCTAAATACGCCACTGCATTGCAATTGTCACTGCAATCGTAAAATTAAATCAAATTTTAGTAATTTGTAAATTGAGGTTTTTTTCAGAGTTCGTGTGGAGCTGAGCAGACCTCGAGGGCGGCGGGGTCGCGGCGGCAGGCCTGGGTGGCTCGACAAGTTAGTTTTACTACTCGCTCGCATTCTCAGCGAATTTGCTCAAAAAAAGTTTAATTTAATGTTAACTTTAAACCCCTTTGCATTTTTATTCATATTTTGGCTCATTGTGTAAATTTTAAATAATGTGCTATTACAATTTTGAGATTATTATTTATTACAAATTAATATATTGTTATTTTTGATTGCACTACAGACGATTGGATTACTAAAAATAGATTGTAGTAAACATCATTGGAATTTTGGTTTTTAACTGGTAAATTCACCAGCCAAAGAAATATATAATTATTTAGCTTAACAAAGAAACAAAGATCGAATATATATTTGTGTAGATATATTTAACCAATAGATTTGCAGTCATATTCCATCCCTCCTTGTCTGTCTGTATCTATTTGGGCGGCGTGATTGAACGCGCTCTAGGGGTTCTAGGTACGGGGCACCGGTGCGGACCAGATACCAAGTTCGGATTGAAAACCTTTCCAGCAAAGTTTCCTGGCAGGTATGTTGTTTTCACTCACTCAGTTGTGCTTGTGTTCTAGACTATAAAGTGTTTGCTGTGTACGTATGGTATATATATTTTTTGTTTCGAACTAAAAGTCTGACCAAAAATATTGCTGAACTCCGAGACAAAAAGAAACACGCGACTTCATTACTAAAAGAACATATCTATTGGAAACATCAAGAGTATATTAAAAAAGCGAGTAGTCACAAAAATCACGCCATCTGTTTTGACTCGGGGTTCAGCCATTTCTGGTCCGACTTTAGTTTTGATCGAGACGTACGTATGGCGGGGGGGGGTCAGTTGAAAGAGAACGGTACAATTATGAGGTGCAGATAAATGATCTGCTGAATATATAAACAGTAAAATAGATAAGTGTTGCAGTAGTGCTAACATGATTTGGTGGTGGGCTGTCGCAACTGTGTCCCGGGTTTTTTTCTGCAAAATTTAAATTTTATGGCTCCAATGAATATTAAGCCGATGTCTGCATTTGTATGTATAACACTACCTTTGTAGAGTCAATTGTTGGGTAGAATAGTGACACGATATAGCGTTTAAGGAATTTGTTATTACGTTGTCTTTTGTTTTGAAAATATTATATAAACGCCTTTCCTGAGCGCAAAAAAGTTTCAATTTTCAAAACCCCATTAATCAATTTTTGGAAGGTGATTCTTTGAACCCATCTGTAGCCGTAATTCTCATATATATTTGTATTTTGTATTCTGCCGTTATTTGTTTTACGGGGAAGAAGATAATAAAATTCAGTACAGTTTAATTCATTTTAGCAGCTTACAGCTAACCTATTTAGACTTATAGAACGCTAAGCCAGCAAAACGGACATACGGTTGGTTTTAGTTAGACATTTCGCTACTTTTCAGTGGAAGCTTGTTTTCAGTAGCTTTCGATCGTAGCTTCACGTTCGCTTGTGGTTGCCTCAAGTTGCTCTCCAACGTGTATATATAATTGCGTGTGTATACTTATGGCATATACATACGTACTTATATACGTATATATTACTGAGTGAGACCATAGCAGTTATATAGGCTTGAGTTATAACGTGCATGGTGTAGGGCCACAAAGGGTTTATTTAGTAAGGTTTTAGGTCTAGAGGGGTTTTTGTGTGGTCTCTAGAAAGGCATGCCTCCAGAGTTAGGTTATTGTTAAATTTGTTGGGGGGGGGAGGATTTGGTTGGATGTCTTAGAGTCTAGAGGCAGAGTGGAAGATGAAGACTCTCGATCTCAGATTTTCTTTAGATATATAGTGTGCGTGCGTGCTCTGTAGTGGTTCTGGGTCTCGTTTGTTTCCCATGTTGACACTGGGACATGTGATGTAAGACAAGAGAAAAATACTTTAAAGGTAGGTAGGTAATAAAAAAGTTCAGGTAGGTGCGCTAATAGAAGTATAAACAAACGTACGTATTTATATCCTTATCACATGGGAATGTCCATTTCTTGTGAACGAGCACGTGTTCAAGATGGGCTAGGATTAGAGCTTTGACGGACGAGTTGATTCTTATTGTTGGACTTATAAATCTAAGGCTAAGGCTTATATATGTAGTCTTAGAGGAACAAGATAAGTACAAAACTATCGAGGTTGCTTGGCTCTGTCTGTACTGAGATTAGTCCTCTGCTCGCTCGTTCGCAAGATTTAGACAATCAACGTCATTTGTACGTATAGGTATTTACGTACATATATTCTACGTAGTGTAAGGGGGCATATTATACGTAGTGTAAGGGGGGGGGGCAGATTTTGGTGGGGGGAGTTACCCCAGGCTCATAGCCATGTGTGGTGGTGACATGGTGGTGTTATTATTATTAACAGATGATGGGTGCGAGTCGGTCGCTACGGTCGGTCGGTCGGAGGTGCGCTCGCGCTGACGTATTGACGTATTGACGACGTGACAGACGTGTCTATACCAAAATTCGTGACGGGCGGGCGGGCGGGGTGTTTTGTCGGGCGGGTTTACTACGGGTTGTGTCGGTCGTCGAAAGCGAGAGCGCGAGCCACAAGCCATATACTCAATTGCGTCCGTCCACCCACCACCGACTCAGAGTTGACGTGACGTGACGTTTGACGTGACTGACGATCACGCGTCATAATTGTTGTCGGGCTGCTTGCGTGCGACTGACGTCCGTCTTATTGGCCGGGGCCGGACCGTAAATTGCATACATACATACATATACATACATGCTATATCAGAGCAGTCAGCACACAAACTGCTTTTAGTCGTAGTATTCATTCAAAAGCTGGTACTTACTGAAACAGCGTGATTAAACTTTTGAAATCATTTCGTTTTCATCTTTTTTTGCGTACTATTTTTTCAAAGCTAGTTAGCTGCAGTGCATAAAATGTGAGTTGGGTGGGATTTAAAAATTCAAACAAATTGGGAAGCATTGGTAAGTTATTGCTAAGCAAAAACATCAATTTTTGTCTGAAACTGTCAACTGAAATGCTTGTCCATAGCAGATTAGCGGGTTGAATTACGTCCTGTTTGGTTGAATGAACCCAGCAATAATTGTTGCTGAATTGTTGGTTATAAGTTACTAAGTTAGTAATTATTATATACTTATTAGTTGTTTATTAGGAAGTGGGTCTAGTTTCAGATACTTAGACGAGACCTATGGGTTATCTAACGCTGCCAAAAATCGTATTGATTTTAAATTTAATCCGCTAAATCTGCTTTTGGATACGGATACGAAAATAACTAGTTTGAAAAAAGAAATTGTTCTGTTTTGTTTGAGTAGTTTTTTGTGTACTTTTTCAATAGGATCTGAAAGATTTCATGCGGCAAGCGGGCGAAGTGACCTATGCCGAAGCTCACCGGGATAGAAAAAATGAAGGGTTAGTTTTTTTGCTAAAGTCTGGTTTGTGTTTTCCGTATGTGGTCTTCAGGGGGAAATGTCGTTTTCGTGGTTTTTGACATTTCAGTGTAATTTTTGCGCCCACAGAACTCAAGCTAAAAACGGACTACGGCTTCGAAACTTCAACCACATTATCTTTAAGAAAATATCCCCACCCGTTTTTTTCCTTTTCTAAAAATAGTTTGTAGAATCGGTGTTATGGGCTTTTGAAAATTTTAGAGAAAATTCAAATTACGTGATTTTTGCATGAAAATGTCATTTTCTCGACGTAGAAACGACTTATCAACTATATCAAAAAAACGGGTGGGGATATTATGTCAGTGCATAACTGCAAAAAGTTTAGTAGTTGTTGGCTGATCTTGAGTTTCATAACTGTGGCGCAAAAATTAGTCAAAAAAACCGCTGATGGGGTGTATTCAAATGATAGCAGCAGTAAAATTGCAAAAGATAATCTGCTTTTAAATATAGTTTTTTTAAAGCTAGAAGGTGTAAAAAAATGTAAAAAAGTGAAGTCTGGCTGAAAAAACTAATTGCTAAATCAGTGTCCACTGTCCAGGTCCAATCACCCCTGTAATAGTAATGAGCTTGTAGTTTGAGTATAGTTTTTTATTAGATTTGAGAAAATACTGAGGTTTTTTTGGTGATGTTTTTTTGAATGAGTTGGCAAGACTAAGGTATGTCTTATTTTTAATATCTTGTTGTTTTTCAGTGTGGTTTGTTTCTCAAACGAGCGTGATTTGCGAACGTGCATGGAAAAGTTTCAAGGCGCTGACTTCAGTGGGCGAGACATGAAATTGATTGATGAAAGTCGCAGACGAAGGTAAGATTACAAATAGGAAGTTTTAGCTACGTATTCGAGTGTAGAGTCCCGGTTGGTGGTGTTTTTCTTTGTTTTGGCTTATACATGAAAAAATTTAACGTGGAAAGGTTTTCCGCTTGAATTCTTAAGCTGTTGCTACTTTTATTTATTTTTTGATTCGTTGTGAATTTTGGCTCACAATGATCGATAAGCGGGGATGTGCATATTCCGTAAGGATCCTTTCGTGTCGCTTGTAGTTAAGTAGTTTGTGAATAGTCCACTGTATAAAAAGCAACTAGTTTTTGTTTTGTTTCAGTCGCAGCCGGTCGGATTCCCGTCGTCGCAGTCGCAGTCGCACTCGCAGTCGCTCGCATCGCAGAAGTCGCACACGAAGCCGCACTCGAAGTCGCTCGCGCAGTCGCAGCCGTTCACGAAGGTTCGCTGCTCCGGCTCACATATTTTGTCGCTGTGTTGCTAAATTTATTTTATTGCCGCAATTTTCTTAGATCCGGCCGATATGCGTCATGGAATTTAGGTTGTAGCCTGGGTTTTTTTTCGCAAAAACGTTCGCAATTGCGAAAAAAAATTGCTGATTGCGAAAAATTTTCAAACCTTTTCGCAAATTCGAAAAATTTTACGAGTGGAGGGACTCGTAAGGTCTATGCACTGATTTTTGTGGTTTAGTCGGAAATCATTTCCGATACGTCTCTAATTGACCAAATTTGCCCTAAAAATTTAAAATTTCTCTGACTTTTGATTCCCCAAGCCCGGACTCGTGCCACTTTGTGACTTGATGTTTCTAATGATTGTAAATGGGACACATTTCCTTCCATGTCTTATCGCACCGGCTGCATGTAACACTAATAGACAGGAGTCGGAGGTGACATAATTAAGTAACAATTCAAAATGTTAGCATTTTCAGGCCTAACGTGGTCCTTGGCCGTCGCCGGGTCGAATGAAATTTCTTTACGGCTGAGCATCGATTGTGAAAATTGTGAAAAATTACACAAAATTCTCAGGACGGCCCCATAAATTTTAATAAAAACGTCAAAATCGTTGCTTTTTGGCCAAAAATGGTGAAAACACGGCTGTATAAATTTTAATAAAAATGTCAAAATCGTTGCTTTTTGGCCAAAAATGGTGACAACTATGTCAGTCTTAATCCTGTATCGCGGAATAATGTTTTATTATCATTTAAATGTAAAGTCTACTGTGTTAAGTAACAAAAGTAAGTCTGCGATGAAAAATTTGATTTTGCAAAAAAATTTCAAGCTTTTCGCAAAATTGCGAAAATTTGCCAGCGAAAAACAAACCCAGGTTGTAGCCAAATTTGACTGGACTGTAAAATATTAGAAACTAAGATGGAGTCTTCTTGTACGCTATTTAACCTAACAATTCATTTACATACAACTAGTGATTGTATGTATTGCTTAGTATCGAATCTTACAGCAGTTTACAGCCGTTGGCGTTTAGTCAGAAATTGTTGTTTTGTGTATTTTTTGAAGGTTGAAAACGACATACAACAGTTAAGTATGAATCATCGCCTCCTAACAACAATTATTAATAATCAACTAATTGTTTCAGTCGCAGTCGCTCTGCCAAGCGTAGCAAGCGAGACCGCAGCCGCACTAGAAGGTAATTAGAAATTTAAGTAGATATTTTATTTATTATTTAAGATATATATTTGTTAATATTTTGATTTATTTTTAAACTTATTCACGACTCGTTTTTATTTTTTTCACTATTGCGATATTGTCAACCTTTTTAAGGGTGTAATTGCGTTATTAGGTGTTTTTTTAGAAAGCCATAGCTCAGCGTTTACAGTTTACAAGTTTACATAGAAATCACAAAAACCTCTAAAACGCAACTGCCACCATGTGTGCTTTTTGTAGAACTGTCAGCTTTTTAATCTAAGAGGTTTTTGTCACCTATATATTTATGATACTAGTTTCTCGGTGACTTTTCTATTTCACACAAAATCTATGCATGCTTCAACATGTCTAAATGTTTTTCTAGTTATTTTCTAGTCAGTTATTTTTTATAATTTTAGTACTTTTTTCTTTTTGCTTGGTTTTATGTTTTTACTCCTGTTTTTAGCCGAAGTGGATCCGGGAAACGAGATGACAGGTATAAACTTTGATTTCTCACCTAATGCTAATACTTTAATCGAATTATTTTTAATCTTAAGCTTTGTATATTATTATGGTATTAATGTTTCTAATGACGAGTTTAATACTTAAGATTAGTGGATAGTTAATAATAATTTTTTACTGATATAAACAGTTTTTTCGAAATTTGTAAAAAAATTGTGATTTGTATTCTGTCTTTTATTTTAGTCGAAGCCCCACACCCACCGCGAAGCGTGATAAGCATGATGAAAAAAGGTCTGTGTCGATAGCTTCCTAGTTACCGACTTGAATTAACATTAATTTAATATATTGAATTATCATAGCTCGTAGCTAGAATCACGGTACGTTTTTATTATAATTTCGCAGGCTTAATAACGGATATAATCTGCCTGTATTAAGTTTGAATATTGGTTATTCTTTGCAGTTTTAAAAGACGCTGTTTCGATTTTTGTTTATAATTGGCTCAGTTATATTTTTGTGAGTAATTAGTTGTAGTAAGTATTTAGCAGCAGCTGATAATAATAATTGATAATTGAAAACGTAATTATTTATAAATTAAATAAAGTTAATATTTTTAAAAAAAATTGAAACTTATAATTGTTTTTTTCAGCCGTAGCCGTTCTCGCAGTGCTGGTTCGGATCGCAAGAGTGCGGAACGCAACGGTAACGATGATGCAGCTGATGGTGTCAAGGCGGAGCCGGATAAGGTAAGCATGGGAGCAACTTTAAAATTTAAATTTAATTTATTTTTTAAAAATTTCAATTTGTCATTGAAATATGAAATTCCATATTTTCCGTTAACAGCATTAGTTGGACAAACGGTTTCTTTTTCTAGCTTTGTCTTGTCCAGTAGGAGTCGATAATTCTGCCCGTTCAGTTGTGAAAAGTGGGGAAAACTATTGTTAAATTATTATTACCGTAATAACTTAATACCACGCTACCCGCGATTGTTTTAATTTTTCCACAATAAGTCAGTTTGCGAACAAAACTGATTCTGACATACTACTTTATATGATAATTTGCTACATCGATCCTTTTTCCTACTCAGTGGAGTAGCCAGAAAATTGGAAAGAATGACTTATTTTTTCAAATCTGTTATAAATTCACGTATGGTCCAGTCTTGTTTTACAGGTTTTTTGTTTTTTTTCAGAGCGATACGGAATGAAGAAAATTTGGTGACGGATTCTATTCTACACAACTACATTTTGTACATAGATATTGACACGATTGTCTTGGGTGCCGCAGTATTTGCTTACTGCTGATTTTAACGTTTAAATTATACTACTGTTCATTGCTCCTCCTTCAATTAATGTTAAATTACTTGTTTACAGTTGATTCATTCACACAGTATTTTTTCTGAAATAGCATTATTGTGCTCTATGCACGCTTTTTTAATGCTTTTCGTAAATTTTGTTTTTGAAAATGAGAATTATTCAAGTTCTATTCTTTTTGTTTCAAGACTACTAAATTCTCATTATATATTATCACTTTTACTGGGGCAATGTTTTTTGTTGTTTTTCTGGCTGTAGAATTTCATTTTTACGATATAAAAATATCTAGGTTTAAAATATTTTAATTTGGTTCTTTATTATAATTTTGTCATTTTGTGTTATCAATTCTGAATCCATAGTATTCTGTTTTAATGTCTGTTGCCCATTTCCTATTTGTTAATGTTGTGTCTGTTTATACAATAAAAACTTTCCCGAAGTGGGTTTTGTGTTTTTGAGTTTCATCCATTATGATACTTTGTTAGTGCTTTATAAGATTACTACGTCGTTTTTATAGAAAAAGCATATTGAATTTGAAGTAATTCAATCAACGTGCACTGTTGGCTTAGCAGCCCCTAACAGTAAAGGTTAATTATTACCCTGTGGCCCTATTAAAACTAATAGTTTTATGTAAGTTAATAAGAAGGGTGCTTATCATGAAAGTATAAAGTGCAGACTACATAGTATGGTGTAAGTACATAAGCGGTGACCTTTGAAGTTAGACTGTAAGGAAGGACAACTTGCTGCGAGGTAGGGTTGTTTTGATGGGGAAACTGCATCAAAACTATTGCTGATAGTTTTGATGAATCTAATTGATTTTTCGGGGTGGAATCGCATCAAAACAAATCTACTGAGAGGAACTATTTGGTTCTGTGGCGCTCCTAAGGACATGTTGGATTCGAACGCTGATTAGGTCCTGCTATGCTGAACTGTGTACGCTTGGTAGCTGAAGGGGTCTTCCGTTCTTGTGGAATTGGGTATTTACTTTTTTACCAATTTGCATTATTGCATCAATAGACTTTTCTTGACCTCAGGACTTGAAATTAAGAAATTTCACATTTTCTATAAAAAGCGCGTTTTTAAACCCCTGTTTTATGCGGAAACTGTTTTGGGAACGAAGTTTCGGGTTTTAGACTGCTAAAAAACTTTCAAAATTAAGTCTGCGTTCATGACTAAATGAGGCTTTTATGTACAGCTTTTTAATCATGTTTCAGATCCGCCACCCGCCATGTCTGACCCCCCCTCGACCCCCCAGGCGCCCCCACAATCCGATGCCGACTACCGTATGTCCGCCTATGTGCAGTTGATGGATCAAGTGATAGGTAGTGGCCGGTCGTCCCGCTTGGTCCCCACGCCCCGGGTCCCGTTCCCAGCCCCACCCATGGCACCAGAGGAAAAGGTCATTGCCACCCTGATGGAGAGCTGCAGCTTTAAGACGGGCATGGCCTGTGTGCTGGGCTATGGGCTGGGCATTATGTTTGGCGTGTTTACTGCCAGTGTAGATCCCAGCTATGCCATGGCACCTACGTCAGAGAAACTGTCGCTCAAGCACGCTTTCAAAGAAATGGCCTCACGAGGGGTGTCGTATGGCAAGAATTTCGCCGTAGTGGGGGCCATGTTTGCAGGAACGGAGTGTCTCCTGGAGAACCACAGGGGGTGTCATGATTGGAAAAATGGCACTTTGGCTGGTGCCATAACGGGAGGGCTGATTGGACTTCGGGCTGGGGTGAAACCCTGCCTGTTCGGGGCTGCATCCTTTGCTGCGTTCTCTTCTGTTATTGATTACTATTTGAGATGATTGATTGATTTTACTGTCTGGCGTTTGTTACGAAGAGTTTGTGGTGTAATTATTACCAAATATTTTTGTAGAAGTATAAATTATAATTTTAGTTTTATATTGTCAATAGGAACTCGCTGGGACTGGTGAATCTTTATATGTTACTGATTTCAATTTGAAGTTTTCTTTGAAAAATGGTTTTTGGTTGAATGAAGCATAGCATAACAGGTCTTTAATTGTGATTGTTGTTGAAGTAGAGTTTTCGATTCGAATTGAGATTTTCAGACTCACAGACTGTACGGGTCGAAAACTTGGGGATAAATTACATTTTGGCTATTCGCGAAGATTTTTGCGTGATACTTGGGATTTTTTGTTGAAAATCGGATTGTTAAAATGACCATATAGGGTCACATACAAAGATTTGAGGCATGACCTATGTATCTTCTATCATGAACTGTTCTACGTTGCAGTGTGTTTTTGTTTGTTTTTTGTTGTGCTGTACTGCTATTTGCAGTAAAGTTTTTTAAAGCACAAGTGTGTTTAGCCTTTTGGGGGTATATTGTATTTATGTTGTGATCTGCAGCTAGTTGGTTATTAGGGGTTGAGGTTCATTACATAAGATCTGTGAAGAATGAAGGGAAGATGGCTAATCCTGCCATAGTGTTATTTCCATTTTGATTCCTGCAAACCAGAACAATTCCCATTTAGATTCCTGCAGACCAAAACACAACTAAAGCCTATGTAGTTCATAGTAGAGTTCGCAATCGGGTCGGGTTGGTGCGGGTCTGGTCGGGCTGAGATTTTCCAAACCGCGGGTTGTGCGGGTCAGTTCGGATTAAAAATTTTGGGTATAAATCCTTGAGTTTTACATTAACTTTCTGCTTTGATAATAATTTCAACCAAATGTACTGGCTGTAGAGTGATGTAACAGCTTTTCCAAGCACTTAGTTCTTTTTAGCCAAAGGTCTCGCCGTCTCGGTTTGGGAGGGCATGTTCCGGATTTTTCGAAATTTTAGGGGGGCTTGTCCCAACGTTTTGGCTGCTTGAACTGACAAATTTCCAATTTTTGCCTAAAAATGGGTCACTATTTGCAAAATTCGAACACTAGCAATTTTTTGCTTTTTGCTCATTTTTGAAGCATTTTACAGCTATCTGAGGCGATTTTTGAGTTTCCCATGTACATCTGTGCTGAGCTTATTAAAACATATGAAATATATAAAAAACTGGAAACAAAAAAGTAAGAAGGAAATCTCAAGTGTTTGTATAGCAGCTTCAGTAGAAGTCGGGCCGGGTCAGGTCGGGTCCGGTTAGACATTAGCTCGGGTCTGGTCGGGTCGGGTTATGAAATCTCGACCCGTTGCGAACTCTAGTTCATAGTAGTGCGGGCTGCGGAGCTGTCCGTAATTGTCCGAGTCCGTGTCCGTCCTTAAGAACTTGTCCGTTACGTCAGCAGCATAGCAAAAGGTACGGTAACGGACACGGCAAGCAGCACGGCAACGGACACGGACAACTATGAACCGGGCTAACGCGATATATATGTCCGTTTTTTAAGATACGCTGGGTGAGACCGTTTGCTCGAATATTCCTATTTATTTACTGAAGTTTGACAAGCCGCTGTGAGGTGAGGTGTCCCGGGGTAAACCTTAGTGACATCGGTAAAATCATTTTGTGATTTGCAGAGTGAACTGTTTTTTCATAAAACTAGGTAAACAAACACTTACCTAGTTTACCTATGCAGTTTTGTAAAATTCTGCTTTACCTAGTTTTGAAAAACCCTAGGTAGCGAGTAGCCATCACTAATGGCAACTACTTTTTACGCGGCGGCCTTAGCCGCCGCGTATACTAGATATTAAGGTAAAATCTGTTTCAGAGAAATTTCTTAAGTCTCTGTAACAGCGACGCGATGATGAGTGATGCTGCTCTGCCTGCTCTGCCGTGCTATAACATCAAAACCAGTTTTTGCTGGCCGGCGAGTGTGTTGTGTTGTAGTAACAGCCATTGATCTGATTCGATATTGATTATGCACCATTCTCATTCTGACCTAATGCGTGTGTGTGTGTGAACAAGTTGTTCTGTGACCGGCAAGTCAATTGTGTAGTTTGTTTGCGAAATTCGCTTTTGTACAGCTTATAATATGAATAGTGTTTGTGACCGGCCGGAATTTTCGGCCGGCCGGCCGGTCAAAATCGGCCGGCCAGCCAACAAGATTCAACCGACTGACAAAATTAGGCCGGCATAACAATCCGGCAAGCTAAGTTTATGCCAAAATGACACTCTGGACTGGTTTTATCCAAAAATTCGGCCGCTCCGGCCGGCCGGCCGGTTTTCACGGGCCGGCCGTTCACAGTCGGCGGCCGGTCACAAACACTAAATATGATCAGCACTGAAGTGCACAACACAGGATGGATGAGACACTTCAACGACATTGCGAACATCAATCAGCATCTGCCATCGCTATTCCATTCTTCACTTTAGTTATTAGCGTGTCTCAGTTACATTACTGCCGCGTTAGGGACGTGGTCAGCAACCAGCAGTCGCACACGCTTTCAGTGCGTCTAAATCTTTTCCTACTCACAGAACGTTCTTGTTGTAATGAAATTGCGTGTTTCTTTTTGCCTACAGGTCCAGCATTTCTTGGTCAAACTTTAACTAGCCTACCGTCCTAGTGCAAAACTGCAAAGCAATTTCATGTTAACACTGAAATTTTATTCTGGAATCAAAAAAGACCTGCTGTACTAGCCTATTGCGAAACAAAAAAATAAAACAAGTATGATTTTTTGACAGGAAGTATCAGCCCGCAAAGGAATGAGCCGACCCTAAGAGAAACTATAAATACCATCACAACAGTTGACATCACCGGGACACAATTACAAGGCCAATATTAATTGTAATTTTGTTTAGTGTATTTGCCTGCTATAACCTGGTTATTACGGCACGCTGTAGCGTGCAACCTACTTATACTGCACGCTTTAGCGTGCAACCTACTTATACTGCACGCTACAGCGTCCACCCTACTTATGTATAACGCACTCTGCAGAAATCGAAAGAAAAGTAAACACAAGAGGATTCGAACCAGCGCCGTCGAATACGCTGTTTTCTAATCCACCGTCTTAACCACTAGGCCACTCCGACACAGACATCAATTCGCATGATATTTCTCGTATTGCAACAGCGGCAGTGTCGTGGAATATGTGTGTATGTATTGCGATACCTACGTAGTACGAACATTCAATATGCATATACTCTTGATAGAAGCAAGATGTGACACACCAAGGTTACTTACTAGGCTGTCATTAGCAAGACTGTAGCCTAATGGATAAGGCGTCTGACTTGGAATCAGAGTTTTGTGGGTTCGATCCCCACCAGTCTTGACATATTTTTGAAAATTACAGAAAATTTTACGTACGTATTGAAAACCAAATCACAAGCAACTTATAGCACTGCTTGTTGTGCTAAAAGTAATTGATACGCATGTGTGAAACCCTCGTGCAGGTTCACTCGTGCGCTTCGCGCACTCGTGCCCCTGCACTCGGAGTTTCACAGAAACATGCGTATAAATCACTTATAGCACGCCAACCAGTGCCATAACCCATACTTATTAGGTGTTCCGCATAGGTTAAGCAGGCGTCAGGAGGAGATGTTTGACACCACTAATTATTCAAGCAATAATATTGTCAACTAAAAGTCATATTGTCAATTAAAAGTAATATTGTCAATTAAATAGTCATATTATCTACTAGATATTGTTTGTAAATAATTACATGGGTAGGTTATATCGCGTACGGATGCCTGCGTCCTACATATATAAACTGCTTCGAAGTAGAGGTTTCACGTTTCTTGACAATGAAGCTCGCCAGGGCGGTGTTTTCTCATGTGAACCTTGCCACTGGAATGCTTTTTTGAAAACATTGGCACTTCTTGTTTACTCAACTTTTCAAAAGTTTCAATTAATCAATTCCATCTCAGTTTTTCCGTCTCTTTTTTGTTAGCTAATTTTTTCGCTAGCCGTTGGGTCGTTAACCAGTGGAGTCGCCAATATGATAAATGACCGTCGGGTCGAAATAATGGCTTCCATAAGGACGTCGAAAATCGGCAAAAAACGATGCTTCAATGATGGATGGATAAAATGTGGCCCTCAAACTCAGAAGTCAAGTCAGTCAGTCTGTCAAAGTCAGAAGCTGATAGCCATAGGGTAATTGTAGTATCACTTCTTTTTCTGTCTGCAAAGTGAATGAGTACTGCTTCTGCATGAAGTTTTAAGTACAAGTCTGCTGGATAGTGATTTTACCGTAATTTCGCCGGCTGAATGATCGATCACACGGCTGTCTGTGACTTGTGACTGTGAGCCCACACAACTCACAACCACAAGTGCAAGGACAAATTTAGGCCAACAACTATGAAAAATTGACCTATTATTTCGGTAGGTACGTAGATACCGCTTTATTCATTCAGTTGCCTCATGCTCATACTCATTCGGCCAGGCAGATTTTCAGTATTACTAAAAAACGGATCGACAGAGACAAGGATAAGGACAAGTAGAGCAAGGCTTTACTACAGTGCCAAGAAAGTGGGTGAATTTTTACGGAAAGAAAACCCGCACCAGCAGCAGAATGACCCAGGGGGGATTCGAACCACTCATCTCCGAATCTGCAGACCAGCGCTTTACCATTTGAGCTACTGGATCAATGCTGAGTAATCATCTGCAGTATTCCCTTTAAGTATCTGACGGGCCAACTTTACAACAGAGCACCCTAGCCGACCGGATAAAATATCGGACTCATGTTGGAGTTTGAAATCGAACATGTGGTGCCCAGCTTGAGGGAAATGTCAACTTTTTGAAGCCACTTTGCCGGACTAAAGTTTCAGTTTCTAATGGTCGACAACTAACTGCTGCTGCACAGCTTGCTTAATCAAACTTTCGCTGGAGCCTGGGCCATTAAATTCGCTTTCCCACTGCGTGAAATTGGCCCCAGTAATTTTTCTATTTTCCCAATTTTTCATTTTAAAATTATTAATTTATATATATATATATCTAAATTTTAGTTTCGAATTACATTTTATTTATTTCGATTAAATAATATGACTGATTATTAAAACGAATCTACTTTTTGCTTTTAATTTTGTTTTTAAATCCAGGCCCTGTTCCCCCTTGACTATTTTTCGGGGCAGTAATTTAAGCTAGCCAGGTTTCGCGTGAATATTCACGAATGCTTAGTTTCGTTTCAATCGGTTGCGCTTATTGCTCGGAAATCAGTGTTCGTCGTTTCATGCCTAATATTTGCAAAGTTAGCCACACGTAACGTTAACCTGACTTTTGCCAATGTCGTTTTTATGGGTCTGAAATCGCTAACAAGTTGTTGTTTTGAAGTTTGAATATTGTTTTACTTTAGCATTTGAAGTTTCATTTCACAATTTGGCTCATACTTGTCCTTATCCTTGTCTTTTTGTTTTTGTCCTTATACATTTCAAAAATTTGACAATTTTTTTGCGAGGACAAATTGGAGTCAAGACCAGAGCATATGCTAAAAAATTTGGTCTTAGTAATTTTTCGCAGAACGCTACTTGGAAGATTATAATTTAAGCAGGTTTTCTTGCAACTTTTTTGTTTCCGAAAACTATTAGCCTCTTTATATAAGTTTATCATTTCCGCCTTTCCGTCAAAAAACTGGTTAGTGCAGTGGTTCATAAACGTATTCCATTTCCGCATGTTCAAATCTCGAAATTGCTGGTGCTTTTGTCTTAACTCATGCTTGGGTTTAAGTGGGATTCAATAGTTTAGTAGATTGTGCCTGGCTTAAGTATTAAGTATTAGTTTTAAGTATTATTAAGAACATCAGGGGCCGTATTCTCAAAATTACCTGCAGGTAAAGTTAGGCTAACTTTACCCACAGGTAAAGTGAAGGTAAAGTCGTATTCTCAAACAATGCTTACAGCCAATGTGATAGCTAAGATTACCCTTAAGATTCGGTCCTGAAAAGTGCATTATCTTGTTTCGCAGCTAAAGTTAATGTATTGTGCAAATTTTTAACCTCAACCGTCGACGTTAACCTTGTTTTCAATTTTCAAGTTTACCTTTACCCACAGAATTAACTTTACCTTCACCTTACCTGTGGGTAAAGTTAGCCTAACTTTATACCTGCAGGTAATTTTGAGAATACGGCCCCTGATATATATGTAGGTCCGTATTTGACTTGCCAAGACTGAAACTTCAATCCATAGGTCGGGATTTACAGATGCAAAAAAGGTGTCATGAACCCAGTCAAATTGAGTAAACAAAGTGATCGTAATAAAGACACATAATTTACTAGGCAGGACAAAGCATAAGGAGTCTCAAGATATGTAGGTATATGAATACTAAGTAACACCAACATGACCAACTTACACTGTGTTTAATAAAGTTTGACCAGACTTTGTGAGATTAGCAACCACAGACTGCACCCTTTCTAATTTAGCAACTCTGTCAGTCCGGTCTGTCCTTAATTCCATTAATCCAGTTGATTAGTGGGCTTTGGCAGGTCACTTTGCGAGTCAGTCTAATTGAGCCATAATTTAAGTTCAAATTCATTTGCTGGAGGAGCATTAATCACGAGTTCATTAGTGACTGTCCAGTGTCCATTTATTAAGTCTGTCTGTTGGTCGAGCGTCTTAGTCTGAATTTGGTCTGGTAAACATTTTTGTCCAAAATGTTTGGTTCGCTATGTAAAGCCTGGTTCATACTCGTCCCTAAGCTTTGTCCTTGTCCCTGTCCCCACGTGTCTCTATCCTAGTGTCTTTGTGTTTTGTCCTTGTCCTTAAAAGTATACCTAAGCTCCATAGGGACAAGTACATACATATGAATCAATCGCAGAGCTTAGGGACAAGGAAAGGCAAAAGGACAGCAGAGAAGTATAAATTAAATTCGCACAGGGACATTTCTTAGGGAGGACAGTTTTCAAGGACGAGTATGAATGAACCGGGCTTAACTGCACAATAAAGTCCGGTTCATACTTGTCCTTAAGGACATAAGGACAGGGACAAGTGTTGTAAATGAGAATTAGGGCCTATGAGACTCGGGGGCTGTGGTGTAGTGGTTAGCATGCTTGACTTCGAAGCAGGCGGCCCGGGTTCGATTCCCGGCGCCCCCATTTCTTTCATTCTTTCTAAATTGGGGCATCTTCTTTCTATTCAACATTCTGGCGACCGTGACATAGGACGGAGAGGATAGGGCCGGGCCACACCACCCAACCCCACCCTCACCAAAACCGGGTTGAGGTTGGCACTCAACCCTACGGTACTCGTGCTGTGTGCTGTACGAATGTGTACATAGTCTCTTTCCTGTGTGGTCCCTCGGTTAAGGGTAATTCGAAAAACCCTCGGTTTCGGTTAGGGGTGAACCAAACCAGGGGTGAGCCGGAGAAAACCCATCGGATTACAAACCAAAAAGTAGGCTTGGAGGCCTACGTGAACTCCCTCGGGTTCGCCCCGGGAGCATGAGTATCGACCGAGTATCGTTGCAGGGTCGCAACGATGTTCGAAGGGGGGACCCTGTTGTAAATGTCCTTAAGGACATAAGGACAGGGGGCGTGGTGTAGGGTAGCAGCTGACTTCGAAGCAGGCGCCCCGGCACCCCCCCCCCCCCCCTTCCCCCCCTCCAAACCGCCCCCCCCCCCCCCAAACAAGGACAAACTTCGGTCAGCTGCTGTGAAGAATTGACGAAAGCGTTTCGGCTGATTTTTTGCGTACGATTTGCAAGTGACCCCAAGTTTACCAATGCGAAAAGTTGGCTTGTTTGGCCTGGCAGTTTTGTTGGAATCGCTTAAGGACAAAACGAAAGGGACAAGGACAAGGAAGAGTATGAACCGGGCTTTAGGAAAACTCAAAACATGCTCTGACTAAAGTTTGACCAAAGGTGGTGGTGCGCCTGTGGCTGAAATTTGTTTTTCACCCAATAAAATCCGATGTTTGGTTTCGTCTCAGTGTTCAGTTCCACAAGCTATGTGGCACATGCCCTCTTGTGAAATATGCAGGTCTTTTTAAAATTCTGTTCTGCTTTAGCAAAACATACATTTTTGTTAATACAAATAATTTTTTTATTTCAGCATCATTAAACCGGCTATATTCCACAACAATGAACAGCAGCGATTTCAATTCTTCGACGGATGATCAGCTATCGACCCATGTGATCAAATATCCGCCAAGCGCTGCGATTTTTGCCTTCAGTTTCGCCCTCACTTGCATATTGATCGGCGTCTCAGGAAACGGACTGACAATTTTGGCTTTGGCCTTTCATAAAAAGCTACGACTAGCCGCCACGACTATTTTTATTCTTAGTCTGAGCGCTACGGATTTGATTTTTTGCTGTTTCAATTTACCGATCACGGCAGTTCGATATTATTACCAATCCTGGGTTTTGGAAGATATGCTCTGCCAGTTATTTCCCATGTTTTTCTACCTAAACGTCGCTGCTTCGTTGTTCAATATCATGGCTATCACCCTCAATCGATTTATTCTGATCGTTTGGCATAAAAAGTAAGATTCGAGATTATTGTCAATGAGTCAAAGTAGCTGGTATCAGTCGGTTCTACCAAAGTTTGTGTTGGTTGAGATAGTTACCAAGAAAGCTTCCGTCTTCAAGTGACCCTTTGTTTGACAAACAATAAGCTCTCTGGAATTTGAAATAGCTTCATTTGTAATCGTACGAAAAGTGGTACCTACATATGTACCTATAGAGTTAAAAATGTCTATCTGTTAGGGAGTAGAGAGTAGAGACACTTTTGAGAGATTTAGGTCATGTATCTTTCTTGTATTTCCTCTTTAACGGTCGATTCATACTTACAGCCGTATGTCCGTTCACTGTTTAGCCGCAAAATTATGAAAGAATCACGCCACACTTGACTATAATTTTAGCTATGATCGGATCTACACGAAGAAAAAAGTTTGGCTGATGATCGCTTTGTGTTGGACGATTCCGCTCTGCATTCTTCTTCCCACGCTTTTCCACCAATGGGGTCGATTCGGACTCCGACCGGAGACGTTTTCCTGCACCATTTTGCGCCACAACGGATCATCTCCGAAAAAAGTGTTGTTCCTTATCGGTTTCATACTTCCCTGTTTGGTGATCGTGGCTTGCTATTCTGGAATCGTGATCATAGTTTGTCGCTCCAAGCAGAAATTGGCCAGCCATCAGCCGAAATCGGTCAAATCGCGTCGATCAGATGACGATATGTGTCTCACACGAATGATCGCCACAATTTTTGCCACTTTTTTGCTCTGCTATCTGCCGTTAATGCTGGCTAACGTAGCGGACAACGAGGAAACGATACCTTGGGTACACATCATAGCTAGCTGTTTGGCTTGGAGCGCTTCGGTGTGGAACCCAATCGTCTATGCGCTGATGAACAAACGATACCGAAACGCCTATGGTCAGGTGATCAGGGGAATCTGGGGGTCTAGGAAAACATCCACGGCGACAGCTAGTGAGCAAACCCACTCGTCTAAGCCATCCTACTTGGCCACCAGCGTGCAAAGTTTGGATCACGTTAATACGGTCAAATTGGCAAAACCGATTGGACAACAGACACAGAATCCGAATACTTCTGTTTGAAGTATTTATATCTCTTCTCAAGAACCAATTAACCTTGGGTTGCATTATATTTCTTCAACATATTATTGTTCATGTTCAGCATTTGACTATTATCAAGAGTACATAATAGGGAAGAGTATGACACTCTTCCATATCCTAGCTAATCGGCCCGGACGATGCCCAAAATAGCGCTTTTACGCCTTGATTTCAGGGGGGGGGTACCCCCCCTCGAATCATGACATGTCTTGATTTCAGGGGGGGACCCCCCCTCAAAACCGGGAAGTGTCTTGATTTCAGGGGGGGTACCCCCCTCGTTTCAGCACACTGCCAGCGCAAAATCGGTGGAGTCTTGATTTGAGGGGGGGTACCCCCCCTGGTTTCGGCACACTGCCACGGTGGTGTCTTGATTTCAGGGGGTACCCCCCCCTCTTTTCAGCACGTTACCAGCTCACCACAGATTTCATGCTGGCAGTGTGCTGAAACCAGGGGGGGGGGTACCCCCCCTCAAATCAAGACACCACCAAATTTGCTCTGGCAGTGTGCTGAAACGAGGGGGGGTACCCCCCCCCCTGAAATCAAGACAATTCCGGGATTTGAGGGGGGGTCCCCCCCTTGAAATCAAGACATTTTTTGATTCTAGGGGGGGTACACCCCCCCGAAATCAAGACGTAAAAGGGCTATTTCGGCCGGAGCATCGTCCGGGCCGATTAGCTAGGATAGGGAAGAGTGTCATACTCTTCCCTATTATGTACTCTTGCTATTATCAAACATTCATTTGCATATGACCTATGTACCTACGTTACAGACTCGCGCTTGTAATGCTTGTTGAACAGTTTATGCTTATCTGCCAATTCCATGACTGTTTTTGTTTTTGTATAATATGCTACTGCTCATGATTAAAATCAGAATGATACAATTCATTAATTATCGATTAATTCATTCATTTTAGGAATGGGCCGTCTTTACGGCCTACGCAAAACCATATAGCTATGCTAGGCCACATAATGTAGTACAATATGTACATATTTACTGCTTCACACTTATAAAGTAATTGGTAATTAGTAATTAATTAGTAATTCCTTATTAAGGAATTTAATTCGAAGGAACGGAGATTACATTCCTAAGGCTGAAGAGCAAACGTAGATGCGATACGGCTGAACGGGCGAAAGTATGAATCGACCAGGCGTTTGCCGTTCACTTTATCCGTGAACGTCCGTTCTTTAGTTTGCCCGTATAGTCCGTCCAGAGCTATGAATAAAACCTCAACGCTTAACAGTGAATGCATAAAGGCAGTCTTACTTAGCTCAATCTGCATTACACTGCCTTCATGCATTCCACCCTAAGGGTCTTATTCAAAATTGGATTTATCGGATTAGATTTAACTTAAATTTTTCGTCCATAACGCAGCGTCAGTTACACGTACATAATTTGCTGAAACTTTGCACACACCGAAATAATGAATGTAAGCTGTTTAGGGAGAAATTTCAGCCGGCTTTCTTCATTTTCTGCTGTTCTTAGCAAAATTAATCTAATCCGTTAAATCCCATTTTGGATAAGGCCCTAAAAGTCAAGTATTACACCCTAAAGATCAAGTATTAACCGGGCATAATCATCAATGGACCCCCAACACACTTTAAGCTACCTACATAGCTACAGCTACGCTTTAATTTCAGTTGATAACAATTTCGTTTTCGTTTTCGCTTTTTTGCTTTCGTTCAATTTCGTTTCGTTTTCGCTCTTTGCTTCTTTTTCGTTTTCGCTCGTTGTGTAATATGGCAGCTGAGGCGGTCTCAGCTGTCAAGTTTATGACGGTATACTTCTTTAAAGTTTAGTATATTTAACCTACGCAGCTGAGAATGAGAACGGAAAACAAATAGCAAAGCAATACTCAGGGCAGCAGAATGAGACAGGCGTTCTCATTCATTAAAAAACTAATCAAGTGTGTAGGCTTACAACTTTTGGGTCCCAATAGAAATTATTTGAGTTTCGTGCATTTCGTTTTCGCTTTCATTTCGTTTTCGTTCAATTTAGTTCAACTGAAATTAAAGCGTAGCTGTAACTATGTACTTTCTACACAATCAAGCTATTGTGAAAATTGTAAAACTTCAATATACGTTAAACCGACTAATTTATGATGGCCTATTGGCACAAACGAGGAGAAAATTAATGTCCTCGCTTAGTAAGAGGAAAAGTTTGAAAAACATTAATCTTAATATCCAGTCGTGAATAATGGTTAGTCACAAGCCCCTTCTTAAGAGCTGCGGAAAGCAGCAACTGGCAGTCTCCAACTGTTGGCGGTCCCTATTGTTTTGCCGTTCTTGCTGTTCCTGCGTTTGTGTCTGGTTTTCGTTTTGAGAGTTTTGCTTCAAGTCTCTGGTGCCACTGGTTTTGTTCTGAGAGTTTGGCTTTAAGCCTCTGGTGCTAGTAAACTCCCAGTGTGAGTACAACGTTGCCTTTTTTTGGTGTTAATCTACGATTTGATTCGGCCTCAGATTAGCGCTGGTCGACTGGACTGCAATTGGCGAGCACGGAGTAGTTGACACTATGTACTTTCAGACATCTTAATCTTCTACTTAACAGGAGCCTACCCTAAACTAAGACCACACAGCAAAGCCCCAGCAAGCGCCATAAATTTTATTTCGCTGACCAAAACGACCAAAGTGCAGAGATGCAAACAATATTAATAATAGTAATTAATAATAAACAGTACAGCAATGAAACATACAACAGCAGTAAAACTAAATGGCAGTGGCAGACACTTCCGCTGGCTAGCAGTCACAAAGTATTAGGGTCCACTCATACTTACAGCCGTATGTCCGTTCAGTCGGTAAATTAGATAATAATCACGCCACAAGCTGATCTCATATGTACCTATTATACGAATCGTGGTGTGATTATTTCGTAATGTTGCCGCTGAACGGACATACGGTTGTAAGTATGATCGATTCTTTAGTTTCATGAAACAGTTATGGTCTAATATTATCTAAAATAGTATGGAAAAAATACATTTCCACAATAACGCAATTTTGGTGCAACTGTGAAAGCTGACAAAAATTTATGATTGCCCCTAAAACATATTTCAGTACGAGGTAGAAAATAGTGAACTATAATGTGCTGTATTTTCAAAGAATTGATTATTCAGCAACACAGCAACAAACTTTTAGAAGACTTAAACTTTTTTACTAAAAAAATGAAACTAAATTCGTTAAGGAGCCAGCGAAAATTTGAAGACACATACAAGCATGCTTGTACAAAGCGAATAAACGTGACAATGTTGTCAAAGTAAAGTCATTTTTCTGCAAAGAAAGGTTTGACAAAATTTATACCGGAAAAAATATTGTCTAGAGCGGACACAACTACTAAACTAAAAAAGCAAAAAATTAATGCTAACCATGAGATAATAATATTGTTTTAAAGGCACAAAAAGCAAGAAACAAACAAAATACATCTGCGCCGATCCAGATCAAACGGTGAAACGCAAAAGCAGCTGGGCTTCAGGGGCCAAAAAAATACTTGCTAAAAGTTGATTCATACTTACAGCCGTATGCCCGTTCAGCCGGCAAAAAGGACAAATGCCACCACAAGTTGATCTCGTAATTGATAGAGGCTTGATGGTGATTTTTTCGTCATTTCGCCGGCTGAATGAATTGCAAAAAGTATATATTATTATGTAAATCAAAACTTTTGCGTTTGACCGTATGACAGCTAATAGGAACACCTTCCATTTCACTACGAACAAAAAATTACTGCCGAATAAATCTGTGAGGGTCGAATCATATTTGAAGTCTTGAAACAAAAAAATCAAGCTCACAAAAAAAGGTATTCCTAATAATGGTGGCTTTTTAGTTTTTTTAAAATTTGGACATACAGCTGTAAGTATTAATATCGACCCCAAATGTGAGACTACATAATGTGCCAATTTTACGAAATTCAAAAATCGAAAAAAATTTCAGGAACGAAAAACTTTAAAACTGACCATGAAATTTTCACTAAAAACACGTGTTCTGGTATATGATAATATCAGTTATAAGTACGAGATTATATGCAGCATAAAATTATAGGTATAGCAACATCATATTATGCAAAGAATATATGCAGTAATATTATACATATAATACTACGGAATGTTAATCGTTTGAAAAAAATTGACAGAAAACTAAAGAAAATCAAATATATAATTAAAACGTACAAAGCTCAAATGCGTAGTCAGAAGTCAGGCTAGATAAAACAAGGGAACAAAAATAATTGTGAATACTAAATTTACAATCGAAAACTCATTTATATTTTTAGTTTAATTAAATTTATATATTTCAATCTCCAAATCTCAGTATAAAACTTCACTTTAAAACTAAATGTAAAAATAATGAATAATTAAAAAACATCTTACATCAAATTTACATATTATTATGATAACTCTACAGCCAAAACCTAGCTATACAGATTATATACTTGAAGTACAATAGAATGGTACAGATAAAAATAAGAACAAAATACTCGCACAACCAAGACCATATTACCTTAAAATTTTATTACTACCACACACAAATTCACAAGATATGCCGAATTAAATTTAACGTCATAAAATTGTAGCTCGTGCCACAATAATTTAACTGAATTTTAATACAATCTCAAACATTTATGTAGTGTTCAAAAGTCCACAACTGTAAAAACGCTAGTTTCTTTAAAACTCAAAAATATGTACACTGAATAGCGGGATTATAGGCGGTTTTCAAAGCACCAAATTAAATTCAAACCATAGCCCTGAACGTAAAAAAATGACATTCAAAACAAAAAATATAAAACTTGACTAAGTTAAAAAATCAACTAGTCAACATCAAAGAAATATTTTTTTATAAAAAAAACAAAAAATTCAGAATTCACCTAATACATACAGAATTATTGTTAATTTCAGCATAAAGACTCAAGCCCAGATAAGTGACTACAAAAACATGATCATAAAGCTAACATTACTACCGACCAATCATAGACGACAACAGAGCAGTAGCCAATCAGAAACGAGCTAGCAAATCACGGGACACTCGGGAACGAACCAATCGCAAACACAGCCACTGATGAACTGTACTTAGGCTTAGCTGGCACTAGAAATTTAGTGACTAAAATTTGAAAAAAATATTCTTTTAAAAACTTGTAATTAAAATAAAAAAAATATTTATTTTTGAAAATTACAGATGTTTTTTAAACGCTCAGCTAAGCCTAACACTGATACGCTTTAAAGATTAGTAGTTATTAATGGTATGAAAAAATTAATATTAACAATAAAAGCCATACATACTGTAAGTTGAAAAATTGAAGTTATCGAGAAAAGATGTAAAATTTTAAAGTACAGGTTTATAACGTAGAGAGTTAAAAAACGTTCTATATTATGTAATTACTATGAAAACGATGAGATTATTGTAGAAAAAAATTATGCGAAATTACAACATTACACACCATAAGACGAAACCAACAAAAAGCTAGCGCAGGCTTAAACAACATAAAAACAAAAAATAAAGAAAAATTATAAAAAATGTGTTGTCCGAACAAATGAAATAGTTAAAACACTACAGTATACAGATCCCAATTATTAATAAACCATTAAAAATAACAACAGTAACAACGCGAAAAAAAGAATAAAACTACTAAACACGATAAAACAAAATAATAACATCATCGAAAATCTACACAATGTTATTGAATCTACAAATTATGTAATTGTGTGAAATACAGTAGCCGTCAAACTGTCTAAGAAAAAACAAGCTACCAGAAACTCCGGCTCAAGAGAAACTTGACTCTTTTTTAGACTTTCTAGACATTAAGACGTTAATTATACCATTAAGCTCGATTTTAATCCCAAGACTGACTTTGAAAAAATTAAATTTTGTGCAAAAAAATTTTTTTTTAAATATAAAAAACCAAAATTCAGCTAATCGTCACTAATGGAGCACGAAGTACAATTACAACTGAAGTCGAGAACAAGGTAATGTTGAATGGAAGAAATTAGAACTAAACCAAATCACACAAAACAGATACAATTATTAATGTTCACAGCCAATCTAGACTTCATAGGGGCGTAAAGACTACAGTAACTATAGAAAAAAATTAAAAAAGCTAACTTTTTTATTTAACTAAAACGATATAGCACATTTTTGCACACGCCCTACTGTATGTAGTCTAAATTGACCTTACAATATTATTGTGAAACATTAAAAATAAAACTATCACCAAGAGTACATAAAGTGTCATGTCGTGTTCGCACTAGACTCACTCGTTTGTGTACTCTTGGTGTGGCAATTGACTGGTTAGGCTGGGTTGACTATCACACAAATGTCGATAAGGGACTTTGCTGTGGCTCGGTCTTGGCTGCTGTCTTATTTGGGCCATATTGTCCTGTAAAAATTGCACAGAAAAGCAATTATTCAGCAATTCAATGCAACCCGTTCAGTGCACAGCCCCGTTCATACTTTTTCTTGTCCTTATCCATTTGTCCCAAAACGATTCGAAGGAAACTACTCGGCCAAATAACTTAATGTTTCGCTTGAAAAAAGTACGGGTAACATCCAGAGGTAACATCTAAAACTTATCCGAAACGCTTCTTTAATTTTTCTATAACAGCTTTGTCCTTGCCCCTGTCCCTATGTCCTTAAGGACAAGTATGAACCGGGCTTTATTCAGCAAATGCAGTCTAAGTCATGGTTTATGGTTGTGCCAAAGGACACATGGACAGGGAGGACACATTTTGGTCAGCTCATTCAGTTTTAATCCAACTACACGTAAAAAATGCCCCATTGGACCTAGTATTTTTAACAATTGATTGCTTAGTGACCAAACGGCAGAGGTAGGAATACGCTCTACCCTAGACTCAGACTACAGGAGAACTTAGCACTGAACAGACGTTAAAAAATGGGCTTAGAAACAAAAACTTGATTTTTCAACTTTGTAGTTTTTTACGACACTGGACGACAAAAATCCGTTCAAAATCTGTTTGCTCAATAATTCACTAATCTCAAACTTGAGGTAAACTCACAAATTATGTGCACTAGCTTCAGATATCAAGGGTGGAATGCATAGCAGTCTTACGTTAAAACCAGTCTAAGGCGTTCCATTCCCGAAATTTAGAACATCGTAACGAAAAATTCAACACGTATTACATAGGTTAGAATGTCGTCCTTAGACTGCGCTTAGGAAGACTGCGCTAAGACTGCCTTAATGCATTCCACCGCATGAGTCTTTGCCACAAACAATTAAATACAAACGTCTACAAAGTATCTTATTTTGAGTTATGGGCAAACGAATTTCAACCCAATGTCCGTTTATTTTTCGGACTAGACCCCCCAGAGCAGTGTTTGTGACTAACCGATAAATGATCCATCCTCAGTGAATTTGCCCGTCTCGCCGTCCCCATATTCGGCCATGCTGTCCGTCTCTGACTCCGTCTTGCTGCCGGTCAAACTCTTCTTTTCATCGTCAACCCTAAAACAGTAGACAAACAATAATTAATTCCTTCATCTATGGTGGACTGCACTAAATTAGGTTGAACAGGTGCTAACTAAATAAGTCAAAGTTTGAGCGAAACCTGCAGTTAAATCGGTTCAGTTAAATCCCAATGAATTTAAAAGCTAAATGAATTTTCAAGCTGTCGGTTTGAGCTAATCCTCTGCTTATTACCTATTTGGTGCAGTCCACCTATAGTTATTTAAAAATTTAAAGAAATTTTCGAAATTTTCTATTAAACTATCGTGATTTCTCGCAATCTTGGCCACTGAACGGGCTGTAAGATACAGAGGTGGGCAATGGGCATACATGCAAAATGGGGGGAGGGGGTCTGCCGAAACAATTGAGAGTGCGGTGGGAGGGTTCTGAAAATTTTTCCTTTTTCCAAGAGATTTTTTCGGAACCCTTTCAAGATTTCGAGTATTTTTGGTCGAACAAGAGGGCGGGAGCGGGGAGGCGAAATGTGACAAAGAGATTTGACCCCGTCACGTGCATGATGCAGTCAGGGTAGCCAAGTCGGTGTTTTCACCCTTCCCCTAACTAGACCTGCCCTTCCCTCCCCTTCAAATCCGAAGCGACCCTTACTCAGCGGACTTACGGTTTTGAGTATTCTCCGAACCCTTTGTCTTCCGGCAGCATGGGTTCGCGACCTTGAGCTTTCTCTTTTTCTTGTACTGAAAAATAATACTTAATAATGACTAATTAATAAAATGATTAATTACTTAATTAATAATGATAGTTATTAATGAAATATTTTGTAAACAAAGTAAATTGTTACATAATATTACATATACAAAACAAAACTTAGACAGTTTATAAGGTTAAATTTTTAATTTACCATGAAAAATAAACTAAATATTTTATGTATATACTTTCTTGTGCATAAAACAAGGTTTTTCAAACTTACAATTCCACAACGCCGCTTTAACTGATAATTCAAAAACGTACACACTACGGGGTAAAATTTTAAAAAGTTACTTAATCTAATTTGCATTTCAGTCTGATAGAAAAAAGCTAGAAAAACAAATTGCAAAAAACTCACTACTATTTCTGGCGTTCTGCATAATACTAAAAAAACAAAAAACTGTCAAAAACTGGCAATCCACATACCTGGATATTTGGCTCCTCTATTTCTGATCAGAAGACAGCAAATTATCAAAATTATGATCAATAGAATTATTAGAACGATAATAGCGATGATCCATTTCTCAGTAACGCGGTCGTCTGCTAAAAAACAAAAAACATAGTAAAAAAACAACTAAAAATAATCGTTAAAACAGCTATTTTTAGTTGATAAAAAACTGATAATTTACTAAAAAACTATTTTAGCGAATAAAAAGAACAGATAATTAAGTAACGAAGAAATAGACTGAGCGTTTTGTATGAAATCTAACAATCTATTTTTTACTACAAAAAACAGTGCAAAAATGATTACCGTGCATAATATGTAAAAAGTTACAAGTATGTGTACGTAAATTACACAATCCTGTCCAAAAGGCAAAAATACAATAAAAATAAATTCATACCAATACCATTTAACCATCCAAAAACTATTACCCAAACCATACTCACATAGTTGCACACAAAGAAAGCAATTGTTAGTTATAGAATATTTATTTGTACATGAAAAGCACAAATGAGGGGGAACCTAGACGAAAATAGCAGACAGAAACTAAGTTATCGGGTCAGGTCAATTTAGGTCAATTCTGGTTCCGGTTCGGGTTCAGGAATAACCAGGGGTCACGGGTCACGGGTGCTCATTTGGACTAAAGTCGAATTCTCTTATCAAGTATATAGAGATTTAGAAAAACCAAAAGGTTTTCGGGGATTCTATTATAGCATGTGGACACTTCGCCTTAGTTTAAAGGTCAGTCAAAAGCGTCTTACGTGCACACTTTAAGATTAAGTTACACGAATGGAGAGGGCTATAGCTGGCACAGCATTTAGTGAGTTACTAAAAATACGAATCATAAAAAATGTCAAATAGATTGTCAAGCAAGCGCAGTAATGTAATAGCCAACATAGCTAAAGCCAAGCTACGCGCCGTATATGTAGTTCAACGGACAAAAAAACAGTCCAAAAACCAACCCAAATGAACGATTTTCAGACACTAGACTAACTTTTAACACAAATACATCTTTACCCTGCCCTACTACAGAAGCACGAAGAATAATGATAGTGGAATTCTGCCACTCCATACTGATAAGTACCCTCCCATCCAGACCTAATATAGCCCCTTTTCTGTAATTCCCCCTCCTGCAATTTACTGAAGCAATTTGCATAATTTGTGCGCAGATGAACTCCTCTTGACCTCACGACTTAAGAAACCTTAAAATTGAAAATTAAAATTTAAAAAATGCTTTTTTATCTCCTGACATGAGCAGAGTGTTCTAAAACTGAGTTTTCGTGTTTTAGACTACTAAAAACTTGAACTTTTGAAAAATTGTAATTTTTTTAAAATTTATGTATATTTTTAAAATCATGAGATCAACAGGAGTTTATTGGTGCAAAAAGTATACAAATCGGTCAGTAAATTCTGAATTCCGCACGGGGGGGGGTTACAGAAAAGATCCCCTACTCTAGCCACCCCCGCCAGAAAGACAAAAATGCTCGCCAATGAATTATAAAAAAACCATTCCTACAATTTCCCAGTTGTAATAACATCTCAGCCCCCCCCGGGAATCCCCCCCGCTACTTTTCTTTTACCCACTCCGCAACAAGTACCCCTTGCCATGCACAATAATAATTAGTGATAGAGAACGTCAAATGAAATATTTAGAATTGTAAACTTGTAAAGCAATTTCCTATTCCAGCAAAATATATCATGCGCAATAAGCCTGAAGCTAATGATGCACATACCATACACAGGCTGCGTTGGTAGGGAGGGGGGTAAATTCTGGGCCCGCGGGCGGGGGGGGGGTGGATGTCATAGACGATTTTTCGAAAAAGCATGTATACTGAATCCGACCTTCTGTGTTAAGCGCTATTCATTGTTAAAGCACACGAAAAAAACTACATACAAGATTCTAAGCCTAGGAGAAAGAAATGCTGTTAGTAGGTATGTATTACGGTTAGAAAAATTTGCACTTTTTGCAGTTCTTTTGTAACCATTCACTAAAAACGCGCAAAAACTGAGCTAAATGCTCGCAGATGTTCGTACCGCTAAGCGACGTGTTGGGGTCATCAATTTGCTCCTCCCCGGTTTTTGGGACTCTCCGGCCAAATATTAGATACCCTCCCCTCCGATCGAACAAAATGACCGTAAATTATGATAAATTGTCAAAAAAATGCTAATATTTACGATAAAAATGTCATTTTTAGAGATTTTTGCTGAGAATTTCAAGACCCGGACCCTAGATTTGAAGGGATAGGAGTGTATCCTCTCTTACATTTATGGCTCCAACCTTTAAACGAGACGAAGATGCCTCACAAAAGTTATTACCTCCCAGACAAATCAACAGTTCCGGGGATTCCAAAGGTCTTAACGGGGGGCGGGGCTACCCCGGTCAAAAATCAAAGTTCTCCAATTTTGTTTGTTTTCACATATATTACTCCCCCAAGGCATCTCCACCTCAGATAATAACAATTAAGGTGTAAGGTGCACTTTTGGTTCCTGTGCGTTTGCAGTTTTACATCTGTCACCATTTACATAGACAAAAGTGCGCGAAATAGCCGAAAATTTCCGTTAGTTGGACAGGTCTAGCACAGACCAAATATAGCCAATCAAACTGAATCTTGGCATAGTACTAGCCCACATTTGTGCTCAAAATCGTATGATACGGATTTTGATATGTATTTTCAAATCTAAAATCGAGGGCAAAATAGGAAAAAAATGCCGTTTTTTGGGCCGGCTAGTCACAAATTGGCAATAGCTTTAGTTCCAGTTTTTTACATCTGCGATGCGCCTACGCGGGGCTCCAATGTGTGCAACGCGGGGTCCCAATGTGTGCAAATGTGAAGCAAATCGGAGAACCTAAAATTTTCACCTATACAGCATACAGGTACATAACCCTTAACCGAAATACAGAAGAAGCTTAATACTAGACTATGTAAGAGTTATTAAGAACATATAAGGCGCAACATTGGCCTGGAGTATATATATTGCGGGCGAACATATATGATATAATATACAGATGGCAGTATCACGATTCTCACCCTCTGATTCGTCAGACAGTTTAGCGCACCCGGGACACGCTAAAATCAGGGCAGCTAGTTTAAAACTGAATTACAAATCAAATTATACTGTCAAAGTTCTTGATAATATACAAAATATATAAGTTATTTAAAAAAGGGCAAGACTGTTCACAATAGTGCTAAGCCAGCTAGTGCACAAACTAAGTTAAAAAATATCAAAAAATAGAATATTAAAGTACCTACATTGTTGTTTCGGGATCATTTTTTATGGGTGCCCTTAACTTTGACCACAAAACCCTTAATCTTCAACCACCAACAACTACCCAAAGTTTCCGAGAGGTTCTCAAAGGCTTTTTTTACACACATTTTCACTGAAAAAAATCGGTACTTGTGCGTTCTTCAGTTTGAATTGAGTATCTTCATTAAAAACCAAGTTGAAATTTATTGCTAAAACTTTACCCTAGCGGAACCTCCTCTTATTTTTTATCGTATGTCCACCCATACATGTACACGGGGTCTCGGTTTTTGGGGGGGGGGGTTGTCCCGAAATTTTCGACATTTTAGGGGGGGCTTGTTCCGATATTTTGCCCCAAAAACGCGAAAATTTCCAATTTTTGCCTAAAAATGGGAAATTTTTGCGAAATTCCGATATTTTTAGCGATTTTTTCGTTTTTTTGGTCATTTTTGAAGCATTTTACAGCGATCTGAAGCGATTTTTGGGTTTCAGAGAGGGGGGCTTGTCCCGACTGGTCAAATCTGAGGGGGGGGGGCTTGTCCCGCAATTTCAAATCTGGGGGCGGGGCTTGCCCCACCCAGACCCTCCCATGAACATCTGTGTGCCCACTCCGTGGTTCCAAACCTAAACTAATTTTAAAAAAAACTGAAAAAACTGCCAAAGCACAAAACTTGCAGATTCTGCTTTCCAAGCTCAGAGTTAGACGCAGAAAAGAACCAAAATAAAAAATTGAAATGAAAGTTTTGGTAAAAAAACTTTGATAAAACATTTTGTATATCAAACAGTGCTCAAAAACTAAATAAATCAACAAAACTAAATTCGAAACTGAATGAAAAAGCCCACACTTGATGATAAGAAAAATAATATGGCAATCTCCATAGATTAGCTAGTTACACAACAAACATACAAAACTGCAATTTAGTCACAACAAAAATAGCCCTATCCAGGCATAGAAAATTGATGGGGCCGGGAATCGAACCCGGACCGATCGCGTCGACGTCGAGAATGCTAACCACTACACCACAGCCCCCAAGTCTCATAGGCCGTTTTTCTCACAACTCATAACGATAATAGTACTCCAGCAGAAGTCACCAAAATCTGACAAAAATAAAAGAAAACAGGCGGAAAAATTTTAGACGTTAGTCGCTGTACTCTCGATGGCTGAAATTTGTTTACTGAAAGAGATAGAATAAAGGCCCAACAAAATATGGAGAAACAAGCTAAATGCTCAAGATAGAACGGATAAAGATAGGCTCTGGTAACTTAAACTCAGTCTAAATGAGGGTTCATAAATAACACAAAAAACTTGAAGCCTATGTCTGCTAGAAGCTTTGACCCCACTGTGGAAAAAAATAAAAAAAGTAAAAAACTAAAAAATCATTCATTCATGTCATAACTGGAGTATACAATAGGAAGAGTACGCCACCTTATTACAACTTGTACTCGTGGGCAACGCTACTACATTTACTAAAAACTGCCCCATTGAAACTAAATAACTCAAACTTAAAAATCATCTATTCCCGTCATAGCAAGAGTACATAATAGGAAGAGTACGACATCTTATTGAAGAAAGCCCATTCATAAGAACGAACTACTCAAAACTACTCAGCGTCGTACATTCTCCTTTGGTTTTATGAATGAAGACAGTGGACTGGGTGCTGTGCTCTTGACCGTCCGGGCCCTCGTTGACGCTGACGGCCACAATCTCGTACTCTGTGTCCGAGTCCAGATTCTGAATGCTGAGGGTGAAATTCTCGCCTTCCGGATGAGCCTCGATCCATTCATGATCGCCTGAAATTCAGACGAAATATTATAATATATATAGGACCTTCCAAGGGTTGATTCAATAAGTAGTTATCTTAAATTTAGTCCGAACCGATTCCTGAATGACCAATGGTTCAAAAGGATTTACTATGCACGCATGATATCGACGTAGGTACGTGCATATTGCCCAAATGTATACGTCAGATTTCAACGGCCGTATATTGCAAAGGAGTTTCCTTTCTAAACTTTTTCTCGGCTAAAAACACACCATTTCACTATAATTTATAAAAACCAAAAAACCAAACAATTTCGAAATCCTTATATAATTTGGCCCCTGATCACGCACGTCCACGTCAACATAAAAAAACATCTACCTCAACTCCAACCACTAAAACGTAACCTGCTTCAGCAGATACCTTAATTGCTTATCTAACTCGATTACAATTAATCCTACTAACTCCTTTAATCCTACTAAATCCTTTAATCCCATGAACTCCTTTGATCCTACTAAATCCTTTAATCCCACTAACCCCTTTAATCCCACTAACCACCCCGGATCCCACTAACTCCCTTAATCCCACTAACTCCTTTAATCCTTCCACTCCAACTGACCCTTTTTGCGATACTTCACATGGAAGTCTTTGCCGACGGGCACATTTTCCTGCTCATCGAATCGTGCGGGAATGACCGTGATGTTGATGTGATCCTCTCCGATGGCCACTGGCTTGAGGGCTGGCTGGGCCGGGATATCTGAAACAGCCGGAGAATCTCTTTGGTCCGTTGCTCTTGGCTGATAGAGTGGACAATATGAAGGGTCTCTATTTATAAGAGGGGGAAAGGGGGCGGGGAAACCCCCTTAAATTGATCTGGGGAAAAGTGTCCCTCCCGAAAATCTGCGCAAAACTTGGTGAAAAATGGCACTTAAAAAGTTGGTGAAAAATGGAAATATTTCGCCAAATTCATTGATTTGAAAATTTTAGTCACCAAATAAACAGTCACACACAATAAATAAAAATTTCGAGTATTGTAGTTTTCAACTTATTTTTGGACCATTTTTTTAATCAACAGAGTGGGGATAGGTTTGGTTTGATAATACTCACTATTATTTGCTCCTGATGCCAAAAAACAGTATCTACCCTAAATCCCAGTGGCTCATCATCTATGTATATACTCTTGATAAGATATCTATCAACATATATACGTACGTACACATGTTTATCACACCCGCACCGCTGCCATTGTCCGTACTAGTGGCATTAGCAGAGTCCATGGCACTACTGGAGCTGCCGTTATTCTCGGCCAGAACTGTCCAAACGATGGCAGTCCAAACCAGCAATAGCGTTAGCCACCAGAATCGCAACGATTGATGGTCAATTTGAGGCGCAATTGCGCTATACCTTGTGGCAGCAATACGCAGTACCATTTTCTACAGCAAGCTACAGCTTACGGAAACGGATGTGTCAATAAAGATGACAAAACGGGTCAAAATTAAGAGGAAAATCACAAATTTGAAGGATTTAAAACGAAAATTGTCATTCGACTGGTTGTTTACGATGATAAGCTACACTTGCGATAGCTTATGGAAGGCGTAAATTGCGTCAAATATATATGTATGGAGCAAATGAAATGAATTAACAAATAGGCGGCTGCGAAGATTTAGACACCTTAAGGAAGCTTACGGCAACAAGCTACACATGCAGTTTGACTTATATAATATACTGGCGGTAATGTATATATAGACTGTATAAGAACAATATATAAAATTACGGAATATTGCAATAATGGCCGTAAGTGTACGTAATGGACAAATGGTTAATTTAAACAAGCAAATGTAGCTAAACTCAAGCATATATATACATATGTAATCCCGATTAATAATGGCGTTTAAAAGGACATTAGGATACTAAATCCGATTAAATGTAAATTCCACGAAACCATATATAATAATATGCAAATGAGATGGCCTTAAACAGAAAGAACTATATTATAGAGGAAGATGAGCTGACAACCAACTGGTGCTCGGTGCAAGACAGGGCTGGAACATAGCTCAAAGTTCAAAGAACATGGCTTATATATCATATAAGCTTAGGCCATATCATATAAGTTTATGCATATTGATAAGTGACTCTACAGCTGACAGAGAAGAGATAAAAAGTGTAGAATCTGGCATGGAAAGTAATCCTAGACAGTGGGAAGGGGGCATGAAGAAAATATTTTCAAAGTGTGAGATATGACAATAATTTGAGGGGAGGGGCGCAAATATTGGGAAGGTTTGTCTGACCAAATTTGGGGGTCCTGTCTAGGTATACATGGTCGGGGGGCGTTGTGGGGATCGCGCTCCACCCCACCACAAATCAGCCCTTTGACCCGAAATCTGCGAAATTTAAAACTTCGCGCAGCACCCCCCTTTCTCGGGAGCTTCCCCGCGCCCCCCTGGAATTCCTCAGCTGCACATCTATGGTTTTGCCTGCCCCCCCACTGAAGCTTACTTCAAATTTTTAGGACCCTCTAAATTTTTGTGACCTAAATAGGGTAACACTAAAAAACGTTATCAAGACTACATCAGACACGAATAGCTAAAAACGTGTCATTATTGTCTAGAAGAAAAGTCCGCAATTTCTCGTCAAAAAACTCAACTCAGGAGTATGTACTGTAGTTGTATTAAAAGCGGCCTTTTTACAACATATGCGAAACAGCTAAGCGTCACCATAAAATTATACTAAAAAAGGCTACCGGCTGTGACAGAATTCAGAATTCTAAATTTCATGCCTATTAGAATGGAAACATTGTATCATAAAATGAGCCCCACGCCAAATTACCATTAAAATAAGAATCTAGCAAAAAATATCTATCCAGAAACCATTCGTTAAAAAAGCCAGCTAATCGTGCGGATAAGAAAGAACACCTTAACGTTATATTATATTTGGTTATTTTCGACATTGGGATTCATTCACATATTGTGCATCAGGTTAAACTGAGGTTAGGAAAATAGAATACAGAGATTGATTCAGGATTTTAGATACAAGACACAGTTCGTTTCTAAAATGGCAACCAAAATACCATTCATTAGTCCACCATTCTAAAACTATTTCACTTTCTCATAACTAAACTAAGCGGTAGACAAGAAACATCACTTCAACAGGTTTTACTCAAACGTTTGCCCACATACTGACACAGCAATTTGTAAAACATTAATCGAACAGGTTTCGTTGAAACCTGCCTTACCCCCCTTACTTATGATCAGAATTACTGATAAACCAGCCAGTAGATGATCTGTGGTGTATGCATTCTACGGAGCAAATATGGCCTTACATAACCGAAAATGGGACCCAGGGGGGATTAGTCATCTATATTAATTTAGTGCATACATAATCAGAATATAATCTCCAAACAATCTGCTTCATGTCTGGCCTAAATGTGTTCCGGCCATGTATGTATGCGTTTTAATGAAATTTGTGGTCACAAGATAAGGCTTGGTGGTTCTCGCGACCATTCGTTCGTTCAGTCGGCAAAATTACGAAATAATCACGCCACAAACAAAAGATCCTCATCCTGAGACGAGTGACTTTGACATTTGACTTCAAGTATATACATGAATCGACCTTTAGAAACAGAGACGCAAGGGGACTTGTTTACTTGCGTTTTTATCTGTTTTTTCGTTAAAGCAGCAAGTTTTTTAGCTACTGGAGTAGCACCTCAGAGTACTTTTTCCAAAAAATGAAAAGGGTCACGACGCGATAGACTATCATATGAGCTGGAGGTATTTGTCCACACGGCTATTATTTGTCTATTAATCACAGTTTCTTACAACTTCTCCAAGAACATTGACACAAGTCGCGGAAAAATAATAAAAAATATATATTATATATACTGTATCTACATTTCAAAACACCGTACTTTAGCGCCATAATAATTCTGATACATACATAACTTGAACTTGTACCAATGAACTTGAAGTTTGAACTACTTAAATTTGAGCTGTATGTTATCACATTTTTTTCACAGTGTGGCCTCCACACAAAACATGACAAGAGCAACAGTCATCTGCCACAACTCACAGCCAAACTATGTCGAATTGGACCATTAATTATCTTGAAAACCTCCTAATTCAGCTACACAGCTAGGTGGGTCATTTATGCTAATTAAGAGCTTTGTAGTGGCTACAATTATTTATAGCGTTATCAGAGCTCCAGAAAGAAAGCTGACATCTCAGACACCCCTGACATACGTTGAAGGGTCACTCGAATTAAAGTATATTAGGTTTAGGCTTTAGGTACATCCTGAAACGAAAGTACTAAGCAAGGGAGGTCTACATGTGTAATTTTATTGTTTATTCTGTAAGTCAAAAACAGCAAAAAGTGAATCACACTGTCAAAAATCGATACATACCAGATTTTAGCTAAATTAGAAGAATTTTGCGCACTAATTAAGCGTGAGTTATTGGTCATGAAACATTACTCGAACAGGGTTTATATATACATACCCCCTAACCCAAGGCCAATGACATATTTCTTAAAGGAAAGGACCTTATTAAGATCTGACCGCTTGACCAGTCTGTCAAAATAATGACCTGTAAATTATGCATAACTAGGCAACGAATTCAATTACAGCTAATGGACACTGAACAACTTCTACTATGGAAAAAATACATATCACCACGCAAAATAGAATATTTTTTATTTAAGGGTATGTAGGTACAAAACAGGCGCTAACTTGAATGACTTATTTAATATTTTTTCTTTATAATATTAATCTGAATACAATATATACATACGCCCTTCCTTAATATTTAATAAAAAAGCAGCAAATTATTTTTTAGTTTGTTCCATCTCTTTCAAAAAAGGCTGAAGCTGGGTGGTGTCACCGAGTGGCAGTTCATTTTTTACGCTCTCGATAATTAGAGCCAGAACTTGAATGAATAACTGGCAAGGCCCACAAGCCGAAAGAGCGGAGCGACCTAGGCTCTGGCTTCAAACCCAGCCCCGGCCGAGGGGTCATTAATAATCGAACACGCAAGAAGCTGTGAAATTAACAAAAGTGAGGGGCTACAATTGACAAAACATTAGATAAGAGAATGTCCTTTTCACTGTGTCAGACTGTTTATAATGGATAGTATGCAGGGGCGTAGCCAGGGGGGAATGGGGGGAATTCCCCCCTCCGAAATTTTTTCGGACTGAAATTTTACACAACGCTTTGGTATTTATGGTCCGGCCGGAAAAAATTTCCGATGCATCTCCAACTGACCAAATTTAGCCTAAAAGCAAAAATTTCTCCATTTTTTTTCTGGGGGCTGCCGCCCCCAGGCCCCTGCAACTCCTTGGCATCGTGTTCCTTGCTTTTATCCTGCATGAAAGCATGTACGTATGTATGTAGTTGCATTATGCACTATGTATTTGTTTAATACACTGTTAGTGTATCGTTTTAGCTGTTTTATTGTTACCAAAATGACATTTTCCAATAAATGTACAGTTTTTAATGTCAAAAAAATTCGAAAAATATGAAATTCGCTAGCTTCCGACCCCTTACCGGACCACCATTTTTTTAGCTGCAAATTTACGTTCGATGCTGCTGTGGTCGAAAATTAGCAATGTTTTTTGACCGAAAAATGCTAATAAGTGTCGTTTTTTGCCTTAAAATAGCAATTAAGTGCATTTCAACACACTTCAAAAAATCGAAAAGTCATTCCCCCCCACGAAATTTTTTTCTGGCTACGCCACTGATAGTATGTATACAGTCATATCAACGTGAAACCTAGGTTTTCACAAACCCAGGTTGCAAGTCAGTGTATATATATTTTGTTTATATGATATTCATTTGTAAAGCATTCTTGTTACAAAACATTTTGTATTAAGAAATAGGTGTCAGGTGTTGTCTTCTTCTAATAAAGTGCCTCACCCGGTGTTAAACTGTACACTGTAAGTAGTTTCTAGGCAAATCGGTATAAATGGCTGGTACGCATAATAATATGCACTTTATTGTGTATATTATGCAGGTTCTTGCTCTAACCGTGCCAAATGAAATGAATGATTATATACCTATATATATACATCTACAGTAGTTCCTTCAAGATATAACACCAGCCAAGTATATATGTACAACATATGTACATTACATATATATGGACAAGTATGAACCATGCTTTAAAAACCCAAACCTAAAACCTAAACCCATCAACCTAATAGCAACTGCACTATGTGACACACCAAGACTTCAAAGTCCAAGCTGCAGCCACACACAAGCTAAACTTAGCCAGTGTCTAAGTCTAGCCGTTTCAAAATGAAAATGTTCTAAGCTAAGGTGAGGTTTGACTTTACACACAGACAGAGAGAGACACACACAGAGACATAGAAAGTATATATAGATAAGCAAAGGAAAGAGTCCTAAAAGGGGGGAATTATCATTCTAGTCCGGGCAAATAAGTCCAGGAAATTTTAGACAGCTACAGACATATCTATGCGTACGCACGTAGACTGACTTTGAATGGTACTACAGACAGTCTTATTAAGTTAACTCATTCTCTTGGCAAAGTGATTGGGTGGCTGAAAAAAATAGACAGCTCAGTAGATAAGGAAAAAGTTAAAGGTGGAAAAACAAAGTCTGGGACGAAAACTATAAAAAATACTAAAAGAGCAGAACAAAAGTGCAAAATGTTTGTAAAAATTTACAGACAGTATACTAATCTGTAGTATACGAGACGAGATTAAAATAAACACAGCATTGTCCCCACTACACATATATTCTGATAGCAACAAGTGCCCCAAAAATTAAAATTTAAAAAAGTGCCCCACAAAAAACGACCCGTGTTCCCCCTCATTCCCGGCGCGCATCCCTCATTGACCCTTAAAAGTCAGGGGGCGATGGGGCATGTTTCCCCGAACCCGGCATTGCCGCAAATCTGCCCCAAAAATGTCAGTTTGATCCATCCACAGAATTCTATCAGAATTCATTAAAAGATTACACCCTATCTTTGTAACGAATTTTTCGGAAAAAAGATTAATCCTAAGGAAGTAATAACAATAAATGTCAGCTTTACTGCTTAATAAAACATAAATGAGATACAAAGCATCAACATGCGCTCGAAACATAGCATTAGGTCATCGAAGAATGTCAGAAGCAAGCAATGCTGCAATTTTATGTGTTAACTTCAACAATCTGAAATTCTCAAGGGACATTAAAAAAAATAAAAATAAATAAATAAACAAAAATAATAAATTACTGAATGCATTGCATGTTACTAGCTTGTACAAATGTCTAAAAAACAGTTTCCATACAGCAGACAAGAATAATCGACTGATAGAATTTTAAAAAAAGATCTAATAGTGACCCCCCCATTATCGATATACAATTCCAAAGATGCAATATTTTAGCAGAATGCTGACAGCAATGTTTGTTGAAGTGAAATATTAACACTCAAGGGCTCGCACAAAGGCCAAATGTCCGACTAGAATTATATACATATGTGTAACATACAAACTTTTTGCAGCCGACCAACTTTTGCGTGATAAGCTTAAACTTCACCTTTTTGTTGTTTTGTTCAGGGATTAGTTCCATAAAAGTAGGCAAGATGTAATACATGGGTGTGGTGTGGCGAGGATTGGGTAGAAAGAGGTTCTAATATTAGAATGCCCCCCCTATCCGATCGCCGCTCACTCCGAAAATTAGCTTTCAATGAGAATGAGAGGGCCCCCAAAAAGTCAAGGGTCCGGGGGAGCAGAATTCCTGAAATCTAAGCAAAAGTGGGTAAAACTTTTATTTTTTTTATATTTTAGGGTATTATTGGTCGATCAAGAAGGTTGTGACCCCAAAATTCAGCCGGAGAACCCTCAAATATTCCCCCTACACATGTATCGCGTCGTTTTCCTGCCATCATTTAGGTAAGACCCAAGTTATGCCCATAGTTCCTCATTTTGTAATTGCTATGGGCAAAATTTTTCGCTTGGTTAAGATAAAAAAGTGCATCCAGGATCGAAGTTTCCTGAAAACTAGAGACCCCTCCTGCATTTATCGCCAACTAAACAGAATTTTTCTTGATACTTGATTCTCTATCCGAGTGAAAAGTCAACGTGCTTTCACAACAATATCTTCCAATGAGATCTTAAATCATGAGTGCAAAAAAATCTATCCAGATGAACTGTCGCAAAGATAAAAATCTGCAAAAAAATTGCTGTAATTATATTCTTTTCCAGCTCAGTAGTTCTTTTGTAATTTTTCGGACAAAAAAGTTACCAAAATGCAAAATAGTTGGAACACAGCACGCAACCGATTACTTTCGTTCTGCCAAGCACAAACTTAATTATTGGCTTGTCTTTTGCATTAAAAAACTGTCAGAAAAATATGAAGAGTATATAAGCTGCATACTATGAGTATACGTGGGCACGTAGAGAATTCTGGGGGGGGGGGGCAGTGAGCCCAGAGGAGGGGGGTGCAACGAAATTTTTCCTACCATATTCTCTTAGTAACGTCTACAAACAGACAAGCTTTGGGAACAAATGTAAACTAAAGCATATAACAGAGACAGAGCCTGTAAAACAAGATTTAAGTATGTATTTCGCAGCATCGAAAAAACATAAAATAAAACTAATTTTAAATTCATTCGAAAAAAGCGTCAAAAAATCAGTTTTTCCGAAAACACAATTATAAAACACAATAGTGAGTGGCAAAACTGCAATTCCGTTCTAAATGCGACTAGGGGGTTTCAGTAAGTCTACAGGGACCCGCAAGAAATTGTTTCGAAAACAAGGAGAGAAGGAAATCTTATGATTTTTATAAGCAGAGTATGATTGTATTCGCCAAAAAATTACTGTTCGGGTATATACATACTTCATGATATGGTGCTACTGAAAAATTCTATGACCATCCCCCTACTATTATAGTTATTACTAGTACCGTAACTTTACAACATGTAACTTGTCAATGCAGACAACCATAAAGTATAAGAGAACAAATAAAATTTGTCCACAACAAAGAGAATACCCCACATATTGTTGCTGAAGTTGACAATTTTTGAGTACAGTTGTAAACAAGTTATAATTCGATATACAACCACATATGTATATATTATATTACATGAACAGTGTGCGTAAAGTAACAAAGTGATGAAAACTACATACAGACAGACAGTTATGAATTACATGAGGATTGAGGTTTCCTTATATACTACTTCCGGGTGAAATCCGGCCAAAAACATTTTCTTTTTGAAAGAAATCACTAAAAACTATGTAACAAAAACAAAATTTCTCCCCCGAAATTTCATTCTGGATCTGCCACTGTTCTATATATATATATATATATATATATATATATATATCAAGCGCGGATCCAGGGGGGGGGGGGCGCGGGGGGCGCGCGCCCCCCCCGAAATTTTTTCAGACTGAAATTTTACACAAGGGTCCCCCCTTTGGTTTTTATTGCCCGACCGAAAAAATTTCCGATACGTCTCCAATTGACCAAATTTGCTCTAAAAATCAAAAATTTCTCCATTTTTTTTGCTGGGGGCTGCCGCCCCCAGACCCCCGCAATTTTCTGGTCCTTGTTATCATCTATCATCAAAGCCTATGCATGTCTACAAGAGTACATTGTGTTGCATTTACTCGTGTAATACACTGTATGATACTCTGATCGCAAGGTTTTTTGGGCAAAATACGGGGCAAATGCTAAAGATTTGGAAATTTTGCTCACCAAATTTGTATACCATAATGTATGGTACCCCTGCTGGTCTAATACACTGATGTGACGTTCCCCATTTGTTTTAATTGCCAGGTTGGAAACAATTTCTGATACGACTAACTCACTTTTTTGCATTGTAATCTATCGTTTTGCTAATTGCGGCATAGTGAACGGAGCAGTTTTGAAAAAATTCTGTCCATAGCAATACCCTCAAAAACAGTAACGTCTCTCTACTTTAGTATATAGAGTTTGAAAATAGGTGCAGATTTTTGAGGATATCCAGGGGTCAAAAACAGAAAAGTTGCCCAGCTTCTGGGGGCTGCAGCCCCCAGACAGGATATCGCATGGTCAAAAACAAAAAAGTTGCCCAGCTTCTGGGGGCTGCCGCCCCCAGACCCCCGCAACTGTGTGTTTTGATAAAAGTTACAGATTTTAGAAGATATCCCGGGGTCAAAAACAGAAAAGGTGCTCAGCTTCTGGGGGCTGCCGCCCCCAGACCCCCGCACCAGAAAATTTGTATTGTATTTGTAATGGCCGAGTGGGGGGGGGGGTCGCGCCCCCCCCCGAAAAAAATTCCTGGATCCGCCACTGATATAAATAAAAATATATATATATATTTATATATATATATATATATATATATATATATATATATATATATATATATATGTATATATATTATACAAATGTTAATGTAACAAACAAAATCTGCACCACACTAACCCGCTAAAAAAATAGGGCATTAACCATTCATAATCCTTACCTGTCCGTAACTGTCACTGCTGTACTATATACTTATTTGTCAGAACAAATTAACAGCTAACCTTGTGATGATATTATATTCTGATGAAAGGAATGAAAAAATGAATATTTACAACACAAACAAGTATGGAAAAAACTATACGGATGGTTTTTACAGGTCGGACAATAGTTGAGAGCATCCAATAACCATGCACGAAACCCAAAAATTAAAAACCTCAGTCGCCTCGTACATATTCGCAAGAACTCACTGATAAGTTATCACGCATGAGCATACTAGTAATATATAAATGTGTATATATCATATTATATATATATATATATATATATATATATATATATATATATATATATATATATATATATATAATATGTCCATATATTGTACTAGCAAGAAAAAGTTTCAGATTTCAACTTCACAACTTCACCCTAAGCCTGGCTAATCCATCACTTAGACACGTTCTAGTAAGCTGTGAGGCAATTAACAGTGTCTGACGATTTGGAAAATGAATTAATCAGGAGAAAACAGAGCACAGCATATCGTTTCCGAGCTAAGAATATGGAAACAACCCTAAACCCTAGGACCTGCATAGATGCCTAGGGTTTCTGCTTTAAACCGGTCCTTCTTTATATAGTTGTCTGAAAGGTTGTCTGTTTTCAGTGAACACAACTTTTTGGGTAACAAAATTATGGAAAATTCCTTACGTGGATAAAATGAATTATATAGATTAAAACTTGTTGTCTTACGAAGTTATGTCAACATGGAGTAAATTAACTTATGAAAATGTATCAAAAGCTAATGTTATGTCATATGTCAGCATTGGCCGATAATTTGACTGAAATGAAGCAAGCAGTCTAAAATGTAAAGTGAACCTCAACGTTCGTTTGAAACAAAGGACTTAGTCTTCTTGCAAATAGTGACTGAATTTGTGAAATTCGGAATCAAACATTGTAGCCAGTTCGTCAGTAGTTTATCGATAGATAGTCCAATGACACATTAGCGCTTTCTGCATCCTATTCGCGCGAATTATTTGCGAGCACACTGTGCTCTAATGGTCAATATAATCACCGGAATCGGTCACAGCTGAGTTCTACCTCAACCCTCGTCAAAAAACATCTCAAAAAACAATTCATTCGTCCAAAAGATGCTTGTTAAATTTGGCAGGAGACCTTTGGTTATGCCAGGGAAATGTCTGAGTGCATTAGCCACGCTACAGAAGCCTTCGTGAGCCAGAGTTAACTCAAGCGATTATTGCAACCGCCACCACAAATTGGGAGGGGCTAGGGTCCCACACAAAAACCGGGGGGGGGGTAGGTTATGCTGACTTAAACAGAGGTAAACTTTCTAACAATTGGAAAGGAATAATATAAGACTGTAGCTAGAAACCCCCCCCCCAGGCCCTATGTATATATACATCCGGTACCCCCCGATTAGAGTTCAAGTTAGCTGTTGAATTCCGCACGTGTATGGGATAAGGTCATGCCTCAGTGCTTCCGCCGAGCCTCGAGGTAGAGACTGGTACAGGGCAGGAGGAGAGAGATACCGTATATATAGTAAAGTCTGACCAGAAAATGCTGAACTCTGAAACAAAACAGGTGGCGTCGTGCTTTTTGTGACTACCCGCTGTACTCTTGATGCCTTTTGCAGCTTTTTTTGGTCAGACTTTAGTTCATACTGAACACAACTTTTAAGGTTGCAAAAATTCGCATTGACAATAAAATATTGTACTGTATACTAGTAAGGAAAAATGCCCTTGTCGGGCGGCTCCTTGGGTAGAATAGGTTACTGTCTGTCTAAAGCGGAAAAATACTTAGGCTGAGCTTGTAAAAGCATTGGTACAAGACTTTATTAACGAGAATATGCAATTCGTGTGAGCTCGTCAAAGTAGGTGGACTAGGTATACCTGTTGAGAATAGGAATATGATCTTCGTAGGGCAGACACTGTTTTCCGCACCCTATTCGCGCGACCTTCAGCTAAATTATATCATGTGCTCATGTAACATACAGGCTTTTTTTACATGTGCTCATGTAACATACAGGCTTTTTTACACTAACTCAACATTGGCAAATGGCAAAAACGTTAGAGCGGGCACTCATAATAATTTTAGCTGAAATGTCGACTGTTGGCTGAACGGCTGAAATAATTCAGGGGTGTGCAAACAATCGGTCAGGGATTGCTAAGGTTCTCGGCTGACAAGGACGCTGAAAACCCTACCTCGCACCAATGTATTATGCACGCCATAAATGGGTCAATTTAGGTCGCAGTTTCTTGTAAGCTCTTGTTTTTAGATTATGGACTCTCAGATTATGGAGGAGTTCCTACTGTAGCTTACACACATCTAACACAATATCCATAATTTAAATATGATCGAATAAAGTAAGTCGAATGAAGTAAGATGCTTACTAAGTACATATACATATATTTCGATCAAACGATCAGTTAAGAATCTGGATAAGGTCTGCAGTTATCTCACAGAACCGTTTTATCAAGCATATATACTTTACAACAATAATAATAATAAGAAAATACAGTTGAAACAAACCAAGAACGGGCTGTAAGTTCGCGCGAATAGGGTGCGCAAAACAGTGTCTGCCCTACGAAGATCATATTCCTATTCTCAACAGGTATACCTAGTCCACCTACTTTGACGAGCTCACACGAATTGCATATCCTCGTTAATAAAGTCTTGTACCAATGCTTTTACAAGCTCAGTCTAAGTATTTTTCCGCTTTAAACAGACAGTAACCTATTCTACCCAAGGAGCCGCCCGACAAGGGCATTTTTCCTTACTAGTCCACTCTCTTTTTCCGCTGTAGTGGAAACGAAGCACAGAGCATAGCTATCACTACATATAGCTATGACGGCTTCACTGCCTGAAGCGGACCAATGTAGTATGTACGTAAGTGTACATGTGTAGTGTGTACATGTATATACAATATATACCTATGTAAAATTTGACCCCTTGGATTCCCGTTCGGGGGATTGGAATCCAGGAAGGCTCTAGACAAAAACAAACCACGGATTCGTAATCAGGGACATCAAAATTCAAGTTTTGAAAGTTTACCCCTTGGACACTTGTCGGGGAGGGGGTACCCTGAGGGAGGTGGTGGGGTCGCAGGGGAGTCAACGAGCGTCATCGACAAAAATAGACCTCAGATTCGTGTTCAGGGAGTCAAATTACACCTATGAACATCAAAATCCTAATTTTCAAAACTTGACCCCTTGAATCCGTCGTGGGGGGGGGTACCCTAGGAGGGGGTCGTAGGAGAGTTCACGAGAGTCACAGACAAAAATTAAGCTCGGATTCGTGTTCAAGGGGTCAAATTACCCCAATGGACATCAAAATTTCAAATTCGAAAAAATTGACCCATTTTGACCCCCTAGGTGGCACCCTGGGGGCCATGGGTGTCCAGAGTGGGTATAGGCAAAAATAAATCCCAGATTCGTGTTCAGGACACCAAACTACCCCTACAGACAAATTTTTGAGAATAAACTAGAAAAAAAATTTTGACCCCAAAAATGCAAAAGGGTCCCGAGTCCCCTTTGGGAACACCCTGGGGGGCAATCTGTGGGGCAATGGGTATTAATATAATATGTTCGCAAGTTCACAATCCGTATTACACGGAAAAACTTGAACTATCATGAAAAACAAACAGCAAACCTAATTATTCTACTGTGAAGATACGTACGCGCATACATGACATACAGCTAACAGGGGGGTACCGTCTAGGGGACTATTCAACATCTGAGCAAGAAAGTGATAATACCAGTGAATGCACAGCATATGGGTTTATATTCGTATACAAAACGACAGACCTCCAGCTATAACCATGATAGCTCCACTGCCCGTAGCGAACCTACCCCCGTAATACACGTGGCGGGGGGTCTGGGCATGCCCTGGGGCTTATACGCCGAAATTCAAAAAAAGCCCATGTTAGTTTCTATTCCACTACTGTACCACCTCACATGCAAAAGATCATGACTTGCCGTTTTGCGCAACTTCTTAAAAAGTGTGCTAAACTTTTTCGTACTTAGTCATTTTTTGGACCCCAAAAAAGGGGTTTCCCCCTTCCCAGCACAGCCTCTCACGGAAACACCCGAGCAAAATCGTTTTTTCCGTGTCTATTGCAGGCTATACGAAATGTGAAAAACCAAAAAAGGTGTCGCTCGGATGAACTACCGGCGAGAAAAGTTCTGGGAAAAAAAAGAGCGAAAGTCCGTGAATTTCGGGGGGGTCCCCGGAGGTATCTCAGAAAATACTTGACCGATCCGGCTCAAATTTTGCCAGCATTTAGGTATTGCCAAGGGGTGTACACACACAAAATTTCGTGTAAAAAGCTCTTCTATATTTTGAGCTACAAAAAGTTCAAATTCTCAAAATCCGCAATAGTGTTAAATTTTCCTATTCTAGGGTTGGGCGCTATCGCGCCAACCCTGATATTGCAGTTTGCAGAAAAAGGCAATGCAACGTTGATATTGCGGAAATGTTATGTTGAAAGTTATGTACTCATTTACTGAGTGAAAAACTAAAAAAGTATAGGCAACCTTTTGTGCAGACAGACTATTATAAAAAGTTTGAAAACAACAACAACAGTCAATTGTGATTTGTGATTATACCTTTAGGCTGTGTGCGCATAAATCACGAACGTGTGGCGTCAATTTTTTTGTAACTTTGCTGACTAATTGGCCTTAACAGCTACAAATTTGAATCGGGCCTGCAAAATAAGTATAAATAGACCCAGTTCTAAGTCAGTACATATTGCTAATCTTTATTTTCCCTGAACTGCTGTTTCTTATCTAAAGTCTGACCAGAAATTGCTGAACCCTGAAACAAAACACGTGGCGTAATTTTTGTGACTACTCACTTTCACTGTACTCTTGGTTATTGGAATTCGTTCTTTTCGTAATGAACTCGCAAGTTTCTTTTAGTTTCAGGGTCCAAAACTTTTTGGTCTGACTTTAGACTTCTAACTGAACTGTCCACTAATATATATATGTAGTTTTACAAAAGAACAGCAATCAGTGCCAGAGGTCACATCTGATTCTGTTGCTGACCATAAATAACGGACAAGTAGCAATTATGGGCAAATAGCAAAAAAACAGAAAAGCCTAGGCCCGAAGCCAAGCAGGCTTATTGGCCCAATTTAACAAGGCAAACTGCATCCTAGCATGCGGAATGGAGCTAATATATTATGCAAAACGATGAGGTAGGGGCGGGGGCAGACGGCATTGACGGAATTTCCCAAAGACACAACATTTCAAAATGGCAAAATAGCGAACGCAATTCTGAGATGGAAAGAAACAGATTAAAAAAATATGGGTATTATGTTGTGCGTTAGCCTCATTTGTGTGCAAAGTATATGTATATATTGGCTATGTGCATAGATATACATATATATATAAGCATTGATCTACGATAATAAACATACATAATATGTACACGCATATTCTACATATTATGTAAGTTGCTCTTTGTGTCAAGCTTACATGTAAATATAACTAGACGAAAAGCCTGTTTCACACGAGAAGCATTTTCAAGGGGATTTTTCCCATGGGGATCCAAAATAAAAACAACTAAACTAACAACAACAAAAATTAATCATTTTTTACACATAAGAAGGTGAAATCAGAATGGAAAACCAAAGAAAAATATCTTCTCAAATGTTGGACGCTTACAAAACTTTTTCATTCGAATCATAGACTACAGAAATATTTAACAAAACGACAGCAAAATACCTTTCAGAGTTACAGAGATGCCCTTTGAAGTTGAAAAAGTAAAAAACAAGTTTTATTAGGCGTAAAAAACAGTTTTAGCACTTTCGAATCGAGCGAAAAATTGCAGACACAGTTAAGTCAACGCGAGATTCGCATACTTAAAAAAGGGGGTGAAAATTTCAGCAGCAAAAAAGTGCTCAGAAGATTTTTCGGGGGGAGGGCTAATTTTGCATTGAGCCGATTCCCCAGGGGGGCAGGGGTGTGCAAAAAAAGCATTTTTTTATTTATCAATTTATCAATTGAAATAGTTAATCATTACCTGCATTTCTACAAAAAACAGATACAAACTTGAACGGAAAAACAAGTTCAGTCAGTCGGCGATTTTTGTGAAAAAACAAACAACATTTAGAGTCAAGTATAATATGTTGAAGACGTCTTGATCTATGAACCATAAAGCAATCAAAAAAATGAATATAAACAATCTAAAAAGCCGAGTTTAGCAGTATATACTTAATTCAAAAATTTGTCTCTTCAATAAAATAAATACTCGAAAACAAAGTACCTAAAATTACCCTTATCATAATAAAATTAAAGCTACAAACAATAAACTTAACGAAAGGAAAAGTAAGCTAAAAACAGCTTAATATTTACACGACTCAAAGGTGAAGAAAATGTTTTAAAGCCAGATGCTTAAAAATGGCTGAAAAAAGTTAAAAACTTTTCCCTAAAGTATACTTTATGATAACACCAGCTGCTAAAAATAAGTAGTGCTTAAAATCCGTCATAGTGTTAGTAAAAAAGGTTTTCAAGCTGAAAACTTCTGCTCTCATTAAGCATATAACAGCAATTAGCATTGATCATGTAAGTGGAGAGTATATATATATATATATATATATATATATGTTGGGTCATAAAAATTACGCATAAACTAATGTTTATACTGGAATTGATTACGTAGCTCTATAACATTGTGCACGTATGTACATAACGTATATGTTATCAAGAGTACATGTCAAAACGTGTACACAACTTGAACAGAACTTAAACTCAGAGCCCATTCCTTTACTGTACTAAAGTCTTACGTTAAACATCTATTGTGCTCATAATAAGCTTTACGCAAATTAACCAAATCTACGTTTAATAGATACCACCATACATGGGCGTGGGTGAGGTTTGGGGGGTTTTCACCCCCCCCCCAGAAGGCAACTTCACCCCCCCCCCCCCAGAATGTTCTCAAGGTACCTAACGACGCCTAAATTGGTGGCTCACGAGGCGAAATTGGTGGCTCACGAAGCAAAAATGGCTGGAAAAGTTGCGCGTATGGCTCACCTCCCCGGAATTCGTCAGCTGCCCACGGATAGATACAACCGTATGGAACAACGTGCTATTTCATAAGTACACTGATCGAACGAATAAGAGATAAAATAAGTTCAAGAGCACAATGTGATCGGACATCTAAAGTCATCAAGAGTAAATACTAAGTATTAATACTTCAATTTTCATATCGTACCGTGACATTTATCAAGAGTATACAAAATCTCCTATAATCTAGGCATCAGGAGCACATAATATTTCTGTCATCACAACTAAATAATGACAAAGCTTTGTCATAACATTGCATCAACACATTCTCATAAACTGAGACATAACTACACTATGAAAAAATCCAAAAATGCATTAAACGGATTAGATTAAACTTAGGCATTAAACTAATGACATCGACTATTCGATAAACATTTCACATCTACTTACAATTCAGATAAAAGCAGTCAAGCAAACCAATTTTAATTTAATCCGTTTAATCTGAATTGCACCCTAAAGCCCTGGTTCACACTTGTCCTTGTCCTTGACCCTATCGTTTTGTCCCTAAGCTATTTCAGAAAAACTCAACTAACAAAAACTCTCAATAACACCTCAAACGCATTTGTCAAGTTTTCACTGCAGCTAACCGAAATTTTTCCTGTCCCTGTTCCTGAGTCCCTCAAGGACAAGTATTAACAGGGCTTTATCCGTTTAAATCAAAATATTCAATCTAATCTGCTTAATCTCAACTTTAATCTAATCCATTTCATCCCGATTTTAATCCCATCCGTTTCATTCCAATTTTGAATCTCATCTGTTAAGCCAAATATTCAATCCAATCCATTTAATCCCAATCTTAATTCCATCCGTGTAATCCCAATCCTAATCTAATCCACTTAATCCCATACCTGTGGCCAAGAGGCCAGGAGCGGGCAGGGTTTTGGCGTCGGCATTGATGAATGGCCCCGGTCCCACCTGCGTGAATCCGGCGACCTGAAACTCGTAGAGGGTCTGGGCCTTGAGTCCTTTGACGCGCACATTGGTCTGCTCTGTGTCATGAATCAACTGGATCCATTGTTTGGACAGGTAGGTCCGCTCCGGGCCACGGTCGTCGTCTTCGGGCGTTACGTCTACTGAAATATTGGTGCAGAAAAAGCAATATATATACAGTTAATAATTATTTGTGCGTAAAAGTCTGACCAAAAAATGTTGAACACTGGGACATACATGTAAAGAGGTAAAAAATTTTTTTGGGGGCTCTCCGTCCAAATTTTGGGGACCCTCCCCCACTGATCGACCAAAAATACGTTAAATTTTGCAAAATTTTGTAAAATTTTTCTAAAAAAGTGCCATTTTTACTAAATTTTGCCCAAATTTTCGAGACCCTCCCCCCAGGCCCCTCGATTTGAGAGGGGGAGTGGGATCCTCCCCATCCCCGCCTCATACATGTATGCACTGAGACTAAAGAAAAATATGTGATTTCATTACGAAAAGAATAGTAAATTTCGGCCATATCACGAGAAGTTGCTAAAATCACATAACCTGTATTTTCCTTACAATTAGGCCTAAAAGCTAGTCAGTACCACATCAGCGCGGTAAAGTTAAGTTTATTTAATTCAGAAATAAGACAGACCATCTTAAGTTCAACTTATTCGCACTAAAATAACCACATTAGCCTTTAATACGGTCATGATATCAAGCAAAAATCTTTCTATTCACATTGCTTCCAGAACCACAAAAAAAACCCCCCCCCCCCCCCCCCCCCCCCCACCCCCCCCCCCAACCCACCCCCCCCCCCCCCCTCCTACTTAATTATATTTTGACCCTTAAACCTACACTCGACATAGGTGATGTTATATCCGAGCATCTTTCCGTTCTGGTATCGGGGGGCTGTCCACATCAAGCCCACTTCGTCGTCGGTCAGCGGATACGCCTCCAGACTTCGCACTGGGTCGGGTGCTGAAAAAATGGCACTGTGCTGTCAAAAAACTACTGGATATATTTCACAGCGAGGGGTGCATTCCATCAACCTGAGCACAGATGTAAATGGGGCGGGGCGGCACGCCCGCCCCTGATTTTAAAGACGACCCCCCCTTTAAATTTGACCCATCGGGACAAGCCCCACTCTTTGGAGCTGAGAGAATGGTCCCCTTACACCAAGAATTCGCCCCATCATGACCCATCTGAGTGTAAAATGCTCCAAAAAATGCCCGAAAGGCTGAACAAGCTAAACGCTGCATTCAAAGCTAAACTGGGGTAACTGAATATTAAGAAGCGTTCCTCTATCCAGTGATATCTCAAAACCAAACCAAACAAAAATCCCAAATAGTCCACAGCCAAATCAAATATACGCACTTCCTTCAGGCATGGTGAAGTTTAGGGGGGGTGAGGGATCCCCATCGCCCCCTCCGGTGTAGACCATGATTTGAGCAAAATTCAGGGCGTCTGGCTGCAGCTGGTAGACCGTGCCCTCCGTGGCCTCGGGGTCGAAAATGGCCTCTTTCTTTTCCACCGCGCTGCGCTTGGCTGATTCAGACCAGTGCTGAATCTGAAATAAAGAACAAACAACTACTTTTGTGTCAAAGTTTGACCAACTTTTGTTGGGTACTATAACAAAGTTTCTGGACCTTCTGTGTCAAAGTTTGACCAACTTTCTTTCTGCTACAAAGTTTCAGAAACAACAAAAACTACTGATCATTGATCAAGTTTACTTTTTTGTGTGGGTATTCAACAGTAAAATTCAGAAACAAAATGTACAGTTGAATCTGAAATTTGTCAATACTAGTGCAAAACACATTTCTGTGTTCTGTCAAAGTTTGACAAGCTTTTTTTGTGTTCTTAAAAAATTTTCAGAAACAAATCTATTGGTCAACTTTACTTTTTTAATGTACTAAAAAGTTTCAGAAACAAATGGTCAACATATTTAGTTGTGCAAGTAAGAACTTATATTTCACAAACATGCTGGGCGGATTTTACCACGGTGGTTTTTAAAAACTATGGTTTTACGTACGTTTTCAGATGATTTGCACATAATTTCATTGCGAATTATCGGTTGATTGGTTACGAATGTCGTAAATTTTCTGAAACCACGGTTTTTGCTCAGTTGAAATTTCAAACCTACAGCATATCAGGTTTTTATTCTGCTAAAATTTCAACTGAGCAAAAACCATGGTCTTAAAAAATCTACGAAATTCGTAACGAATCATGCGATATTTCGAAACCATGGTTTTTCAAAACCATCGTGATGAAATCCACCCACTGTGTCTTAAGCCCGGTTCATTCGTCCTTATCCCTGTTGCTATCGTTTCCGTAAGCAATTCCAAAAAAACTATCTGACCAAATGAAGCAATGTTTTCCATGAAGCAAGCAAGCAGAGGTCAGTATCACATATTGTGCAAAAATTAGCCAAAGAGCGTATGCCAATTTGTTTCCACAGCAGTGGGCCAGAATTTGTCCTTGTCCCTGACCCTGTGTCCTTAAGGACAAGTATGAACCGGACTTTAAGATTGTCCATTCAGTCGTCAAAATTACACCAAAATCACGGCACCAGGTACCCCCTGTATAGTGATCAATCCACAAATCCTGCACTAACTTTATATCCCTTGAAATCGCCCTTGATATCTTCCGGCTTCACTTTATCCCATTCAAAACTGGCGTAGCTGGGTTTGTCCGGTTCGTTCTTCAGCCGGAAATTTTGCGGTACCACGGATGGTTCTGAAACACAGCATGACATAATTCAGATTTCCAAATAAAAAAGCAAAATAATTAAATTTTCAAATTACACAAGTACAAACCGGAGTAGGAATAGTTGCAATCTTAGCCGCTTAATTCATACCCGGTTCATACTCTTCCTTGTCCTTGTGAATATCTCCTTGCGAAACCCCATGTATGGTCACATCCTGATGGAATACAAAACTAAATAAACTATATAAATAAATAAAAATTAGCCCAAACGCTTTTGTAAATTCTTCACTGCAGCTGACCGAAATTGTCCTTGTCCCTGTCCGTACGCTCTTAAGGACAACTATGAACCGGGTTCCAGGCTTTCCCTTACATTTCAAAAATGACGTCTAAATCTTCTTGATAGCAATAAAACGTACAGGAAAGAGTATACTACTTTTGGGTTACGCAGCACTGACAAAGCTGTCGCTGTGGTTATTTTTGTTTATTCTTTGTGCAGAAATTAAACCCCCTTAAAATCCAGATTTAAATGCATACTCTTCCTACTCCTGTACTCTTGCTCCTGCTAATAATTGTCCGCTAATCTCTGTAATCCCACTAATCCTTACTTCCTTGTCCCGTAAAGCCGGACACGGTTTCTGGTTCCACGGCGGCATATCCCATTTTATTGTGGGCGTGAACTTTGACCTCGTAGGGCTCGTATTCTTTGCCCGAAATGTCCTTGTCCTTCATGTCGTCTATCACCAGGTGGTCCGCGTAGGGATCCTGGACGTTCTTCTCCTGCCATTCATCCTCATTTTTCGGCCGCCATTTGACCACATACTGAAACTCTGGGCCATTCCATTCGCGTTTTTCCATTGGCTGAAACAGAAATAATATAATAATTCAAGACAAATATTACGACAAATTGAATAATTTTGTGTGTAAAAATGTGTGACCTTGGAAAAATACTTGCAAATTAGCACGAAAGTACACAAATTTGTGTGTAAAAATGTGTAAACTTGCAAAAATATTTGTAAACTAGCACAAAAGTACGCAATTTTGTGTGAAAACAGTTCAAATTAGCGTCCCAGCGTGTTAACTTATGCCAGCTATAAATGCATGCAAAAACTTGCACACTTAGAAGCTTTGCTTTGAAGCAGGGATACAATTTTAACAAAAGTACAAAATACTACATAACGATAACACATAAACAAATAAACTAATAAATAAACAAATAAACAGATAAACAAACAAACAAACACACAAATAAATAAAATAAATAAATAAAATAATTATCGCACCTCCCAGTAGACAATCAGATTGCCGGGCGCATTTCCCTCGGCCTTGACGTTGCGTGGATTGATGTCGGGCACAGCCGCCGGGACATTGCACTTGGTCGACGATTCTCTAGCCGGACTGTCGCCAATCTGAAACATTCCCACAATTGGTTCTAATTGGTGCAATCGGCTACAACCCAATCAAAATAAAAATATGATGATCCAATCATTTATAGGCGTGATAGGTATATAGCTAAAAATTTGTCGTCCAGCCGTTGGTTTTTTTCAGTCTCAGTTGCATCCACGAATTTTTAGCAGATCTCCTGCTCACTATATACCCCCTCCGTTCCAATGTTGAATGTACACATAGACACTACCAAGAGTACACACTGTGTACATACAGCATAAAATCCTATTATGTACTCTTGACTTGATACTAGCTAATAAGGTATCCTATTGTGTGCTCTTGATGCTAATTAATAATCATACTATGGTGTATTCCTGATTTGATACTCGTTAAAAGTTATCCTATTCTGTGCTCTTGATGCTAACTAATAGTCATCCTATAATGCACTCTTCACGCTAATCAATAATCATCTTATTATGTACTCTTGATACCACTCTCAATCTCCCCCCCTTACATCATTCCTAGTCATCACGCGTGCGGTATAGTTGCCCCACCCAATGTGTGCTCTTGATGCTAATTAATACTCATCTTATTACCTGCTCTTGATACCGATCAAAAAATTACTCTCTTACATTATTCCTAGCCATCACACGTGCAGTAGAGTTGCCCCATTTTGTGCTCTTGATGCTAATGAATAAATAAATACATATCATAATACTCTTATACCAATGAACAAATAACTCCCTTACATTATTCCTAGCCATCACGCGTGCAGTATAGTTGCCCCAGGGGGACACAGTGACCGTATAGGTATCCTTGTAAATTCCATGATCATTCAGCCGGTCCGGATTGTACTGAACGCCCGCCGGTTCATCGATCCAATCGTGCTGGTTGAAGCCGGCATTGGTTTGGATGACAAAGGACTCGACCGGTTCGCCGGTGGTGGCCGCGGTGGAATCGATGTGTTCCCATTGAACGGTGATCGAGCGCGAGGTGCTGCACTCCAGCATGACGTTGAATGGACTCGTGGGAACGTCTGTTGAGGAAAAACAAGCGTAGAAAAAGTTAAAAATGCATTCAAGTTCAAGTTTGCAAGTAATATTAATAGTAAGCCTAGCGTCTTATCCAAAATTGGATTTATCGGATTAGATTTAAATTTATTTCGTCCACAACGCAGCGTCAGTTAAACGTAATTTACTGGAACTTTGCACACACCGAGATATTGTTTGTGAGCCATGTAAGGCGAAAGTTCAGCCGGCTATTTTCATTTTGTGCTGTATTTTTAGCAAAATTAATTTAAATCTAATCCGTTAAATCCAGTTTTGGATAAGGCCCTTAGTCAGAAAATTTGACAAAACAAAGTTGTGATCAGTAATAACAAATTCCAAATAAAAACAAAAAAAAGCATATAATATCATATATCAGATAGCAAACGTTACATTTCCCACGAAAATCTAAATAAAAACAAATAACACACACATCACACAAAACAACACAAATCAAACAAAACAACACAATTTCATCAACTACGCAAAACAGTGCATAGCATCATGCATGTATATAGATTGAAGGGGCCCCCCCGCCAAAACCCACTGGACCACCAACCCCCCCACCCCGATCAACAAAAATACCTTAATTTTAGCAAAATTTTCCCAAAAAAGAGCCCCCCATTCGTCCCAAACGCCCCTCTACCCTACATGTACGCACAGCATCCAACGGCTAGCCCCTACATGTACGCACAGCATCCAACGGCTACGTAAACTCTCACAGTTGTGATTCAAGTCGGACCAAAACACCCTTTTTTACCTTTAATAACAATGGTCACTGTCTCCTCTCGTTTCTCCCCTTCCAGTGTCGAGGTCACCTGGCAGGTATAGTCCCCAGACTCGCTGGTGGTTGGATGTTTTAGGATCAAGTTCTTCTCCTCTGGACCAAGATCGTTTAGCTGAAACAAAAAAAGTTCATTCAAATAAGTTAGTTTTCGAGATTCCAGTCTCGATTTGATTTGATTTTATTTATTATAGAGTCGTCTAGACACTAATGACGTACATGACACTGCTGACATTCTGCCTGATCGACTGTCTGGGTAAAGAGTGTCTTCTAACACTGATACGATAAGTAAAATGACAATAAAACCCAACTTTTTGCCTATTGAAAACTCTAGCGACCAACAAAATTTCCAAAAAAATCGCACAAATCTAAACTTTCAAAAATCGCTAATAATGTCCTTAAAACACGCGCTTTCTCGTCGTGACGTGATACACGGCCAGCAAAAATATCGTTACAGGACCCCCCTTCCAGAAAAGACCCCCTGTAAACGCATAACCCATACTCAGCCCCCCCCCAGACCTCAAAGGGTCCATCCTCCGATTGCACATCGGCAGGCTGTCGGTTGTGGAACCAAGTGATGGTGGGGTCAATGTCGGGGTCATGGGTCACGCCGCACTGCAGCTCCATCCGTGAGCCAGCCAGGGCATCCAGCTTATCCTTGCCGTCCAGACTAGCCTTGGGCGATTTCGTGATCTTGGTTGGTTCTGGAAAAAACCAAAAAAAAACAAATTAGGCAAAGTAAAAAACTATGAGCCAGGTCTGACCATAGTAGAAACAAGAGTACATAATAGTGTCTCACTCACTGTATAGAATTATAGTACTCTACTATTGAGTGAGACACTATTGTGTACTCTTGCCATAAGCTAAACATAGAATAAATTTATTTGGTTAAGCAAATAGCGTAATGAAACTTTATCCGGTACTTATGAAAAAATCTCTCTAAGCTGCGCAATGCCGACTACTTTGTTTTGGTACTGAGTCATTTAATCAACCGCAGAAATTTGAATCTAGTCTGCTAAATGCAACTTTGAAAAAAAGTTAGATTTAGTTCAGACTCAATTCATACGTATTATTAAACCAGATAGTCAATAAACAGCTAACGCAAAAAATGACACCACTAGCTACACTATAGCCGTATAGCTGTCTTTGGCATAGCGTTTGTACTATTCGTAGCTAAGCAGACATACGTTAGACATAGGCTGTAAGTATGAATCGACCCTAAAACAATACTCTTGATAATCACCAAACTAACCCATGACAACGAAATTCCCCGTGCTCTCGTCCTCGCCGTATTTGTTCCTGGCATGACACTTGATCTCCCCATTCATGGTTTTGGACACGTTGTGTATCTCCAGCGTATGCTTCCCTGCCTTTGACTGAGCCGTGTACGCATCACTGCTCTTGGTGTCCAGCTTGACGTTGTTCAGATGCCAGCTAATTTTGGGCTCAGGGGAGCCGAAAACGTTGCACGAGATAGAGCGAGGGTCCCCCCAGACCGCTTTCACTTCGCCCGGCCCGTCCAGAACGTACGGCTTGAAGGCTGCAATGAAAATAAAGGGAAACTCTAAGGGTGGATTTCACAAAAGTGGTTTTCCTAAACCATGGTTTTACGTACGTTTTTATATGATTTGCACGTCATTTCATGACGAAATATAGATTGATTCGTTACGAATTTCGTAGATTTTCTTAAACCATGCTTTTAGCTCAGTTGAAATTTCAACCTGCAGCACAGTTTGCTGAAATTTCAACTGAGCTAAAACCATGGTTTTAGAAAATCTAGGAAATTCGTAACGAATCAGGCGATATTTCGTAATGAAATTATGTGCAAATCAAATAAAAACGTATATACGTAAAACCATGGTTTAGTAAAAACACCTAAGTAAAATCCACTCTAAGGGTAGATTTCACAAAGATGGTTGTGCTAGAGCCGGGCTCTAAGTACGTTTTCATAATATGATTTGCACATAATTTCATAATTCATAATGAAACATTGCCTGAATCGTTTGCTATTGGATGTTCTTAAAGTGGGTGATGTTGTATGACAGTTACGTTATATTCAGGGTTGCCTTATCTGCCCTTCGATTTAGACTTCAGGCTTAGACTGAGGGTGAATTTCGCAAAATGGAAATATCCGCTGAGGGTCTATTAATTATTTTTGAAAGAACTGTGTTGAAAACTGTGCCAATTTCAATTTTAGTGTGCAAAATTCTGCCTTACTGTTCAAACTAACAACACCTACGCCTTGCTTGCGCATATTATAACAACAAACAACGAATATACTCAGTTTAGGCTTTTTTTACGGATATAAACAATCAATTTTAGTTTATAAACCACAAAAGAATTTTTTAAATTCCAATCTAATCGGACAAATGTTAACCCAATCTTGACTAGGGGCCAATTCCTTTACCGGATTAAACGGACTGGACTTATTTTAGTCCGAGGTTTTGGAATGGCAAATCGGGTTACACTGACTAAACGAGTTAAAATAACTCAGCGGCTTAATTTTAGGTTGACCCCATTCCAAAACTGCCATTGAATTAAACGGATTTAACATGCACGCTTAACATTAGCGTGCATAGTTAAGTCCATTTAGTCCGACTGAAAAGCAGCGCGCTAAAAGTTAAGTCCGTTTAATCCGGATGTTTTGAAACGGCATTTTCAGCATAATTTTTAAACCGTTAGTCCGATTATAATTAACCCTTTAATCCGGTAAAGGAATAGGCCCTAAGTCCCAACCTAATGCTCCTGTCAGCGTCCGCAAAGTCCGCAAACCCACCCAACAAGTTCAAGTAGAAATTGGTCCAGACATAGCCGTAGTGGTTCTCGGCCTTGCACTGGTAGACAGCGTTGTCGCCCTCCCCGTCGATGCCCTTGCGCAGATTCTGGATGTTCAGAATGGACGACTGGATTTGGATGCGCGAGCTGGCAACCAGTTCTGAAAACAGCACAACCAGTGGTTGCTAAATTACAAGTTACAACCATATATGGGCGTGGGGGGGGGATTCGCTCATCCTCTTAACGTGAATGGCTTCCCCCCCCCACCAGGGCCCGATTGCACAAACCTACACAATTGTAACAATAATTGTGTTCTCTGTGCAAAATACCGTGTATTTGTTACACAAAATGAAAAGTATGATGCCAGTTGTCACAAATTCTGCACATTTTTTGAAAACAAAAAATATCCTGGCAAAAAACGATTGGCAGCTGGAAAGGAATACAAAAACATCATCATTACAGACTACAGAACCATTATTTTTTTATTAGGTACAAACTAGCTACCCAAACCTCCACAAAATAAAAGTGCGGGGCCTATAAAATGCAACCTAGTGCCTATTATCCAACCTAGTACCTATTATTGTGCTTGTTTTTTTGTTTTTTAGTGTTTTGTTTTTGCATCTTACTTTTTCCATTCTTGTAGAAGGTATATTTCGGCTTAGGCTTTCCCTGTGCGCCGCACACAAACGTTGCGTCCTCGCCCTCGCTAGAATTCTGGCTAGCCGTTCGCTCGATCCAATACGGAGCGGCTAAAACAGAAAAAATAAATAAATAATATATGTAAAATAAAATAAACTAAAAATCACAGACTAAGCCTGGTCCATACTTTAACTAAGTCAAGGAAGATCTCCGTTTGTCCGTACGAAAAAAACGGTTGCACAAGAACGGATGAACCGCTGAACTAAGAGACATAAATAACAGCTTTTTTCTAAAATTAAATACATTTTATATAGTCTTAGTCTTACTACTTTTACTACACATAAAGATGTATACAGTTAAGCTTTCTTAACTGGTGAAGGTAAAACGTATACGTAACCCCTGGACTTCCGGCTGATCCAGCCTTGGGGACTCGGTGCCAAGGTTTTTTCAAAATCGGCACTGTGTAAATGTTGTGTAAATTAAGAATTTGCTGTGTAAATTAAGGGTATGTTGTGTAAATTTTTGAAAGTGTGTATTTAGGCATTTTTTAGGTAAAAAATATTTTTTTGCACTTAAAACCCCCATATTTTGACTTTGCGACTTACGAAACTACGACAATAAAAATTATGAAGAATGAGAATAGAGTGGATATACGCTGTGCACCCTAGTGCCGCCTGCACCCGAAAAACGCCTTATACGCAGGTTTACACACATCTGTTTCATCAGCCAGATCCTACACATTTTTAAATTCTGGGTTTAACCTGCCGTGCAGCTTTGAAAGTACTTTGAAGTATCACATACATGTAACAGCACCAAATTTTTGGGTATATAACCCTCCACCCCTGGTGGGGGAGTCCCCTACCCTGAATCAACCAACCCTCCTCTCCCAAGACTGACGCAATTTTTACATTTTTTAGATAACAGTTAGGGAAAAATCGCTTAAATTTAATCAAAAATGGCCAATTTTTAAGTGCCAGTCTTAGGAAGCCCGCAGAAACTGGAGATTTTTTTAGTCAAAAATAAGACATTTTCTGTATTACAAAGCGGTCACAGGCCGCAGTCGCCACTTGGCGATTTTTTGTAATTCTTACTACCAAAATAGGCAGTTTTATCAACTTTTGCGCGGAAATAGGGCTGTGTAAATCAGTGTGTACTTTTATTTTTTGTTGTGTAAATACACCCTATTTTACACAAAAAAACCCTGCTCGGTGCTATCTCCATTTAGTATCCTGGCGCGTCAGGGGTGCCACCTCAATACCTCATAAGTGACTACATCCGTGGAGGGGGGGGCAGCACTTAAACGCAAATGCCCTTCACAGGCCCCTTCTCAGGGACAGCGGCCGCCTTCCTGGCGTCCGAGTCAATTGACCCAGTCAACGGCTGGAAGCAACAACAACAACAACAACAACAACAACAACAACAGGCCCCTGTTACTTTCCCACATGGCTTTACTACAAATTTCCTGAACTCCGTATGGCTGTGCTGCTGGGTGGGCAGGAGCACGTCATGGGACCTTAGTCTCTTGCTCAAGGAGATTTCGTAAATTTTGTGGGTGGGATTCGAACTGCCAACATTGGATTAACAGTCCAATGCCCTAACCACCAGGCTACGAGGCCACCGACTGGATTTTATCCTTGGTTGAACCTTAGAACTAAGTCCTTAATACTAATACACTTAATCCAATCCATGTCCTTAGCATACATGTACACGGGGTCTCGGTTTGGGGGGGGGGTTTGACCCAAAATTTTCGACATTTCAGTGGGGGCTTGTCCCGATATTTTGTCCCAAAAACGCAAAAAATTTCCAATTTTTGCCTAAAAATGGGAAATGTTGGCGAAATTCCGATAATTTTAGCGATTTTTTTTGTTTTTTTGGTCGTTTTTGAAGCATTTTACGGCGATCTGAAGCGATTTTGGGGTTTCAGAGAGGGGGGCTTGTCCCGACTGGTCCAATCTGAGGGGGGGCTTGTCCCGGAATTGCAAATCTGAGGGGGGCTTGCCCCCCCCATGTACATCTGTGGTCCTTAGCACTAATCCACTTGATCCAATCCAAGTCCTTTGTTCTAATCCACTTAAACCAATCCAAGTCCATAGTTCTAATCCAGTTAATCCAATCCAAGTCATCAAGACTAATCCACTTAATCCAATCGTAATCCTTAAGACTAATCTAATCTAAGGGCCTATTCCTGTACCGGATTAAAAGGTTAATTATAATCGGACTAAACGGTTTAAAAATTATGCTTAAAATTGCCAATCCAAAACCTCCAGATTAAACGGACTTAACTTTTAGCGCCTGAATATTAATCGGACTAAACGGACGTAACTATGCACGCTAATATTAAGCGTGCATGTTAAATCCGTTTAGTCCAGTGGTAGTTTTGGAATGGGGTCAGACGAAAATTAAGCCGCTGACTTATTTTAACTTGTTTAGTCCCATTTGTCGTCCGTGAACCTCGGACTAAACTAAGTCCAGTCCGTTTAATCCGGTAAAGGAATAGGCCCTAAGTCCTTAGTCCTTAATACTAATCCACTTAATCCCCTTTATGCGCGCGTACCAATGATTTGCAGATGAAAACTGCGATCGAGATGGGGCTTGGAGGGGAACCGGCAGTGATAGTCATTCTCGTCCACCTCTACCACGTTGTCGATGATCAGCGTCTTGCCGTAGTTGCCGTACGAGAGGCGATCGTTGCTCTTCCTCAGGTCATCGATTTTTGTGTTGGCCTTGTACCAAACCGGCGTGGATACTGGGCTACAAATGTATATACATATACATGGCATGTATGAGGGGGGGGGGACTCCCACAAAAAAACTGAGGAGCTGCAGGGGGGGAGGGAGGGTCACGAAACTTGGGGCAAAATTGAGTGAAACTGGCAACTGTTTGATAAAATTTTACAAAATTTTGCAAAATTTAGGGTATTTTTGGTGGATCGGGGGGGGGGGAGGTTTGGCCGGAGAGGTTCCCCAAAATTTTGACCCTGCTGTTACATGAATGGCTGAAAATGAAGGGGAAGAAGTAGAAAATATGCAAGAGGTGAAGGAGCCCGACCCCAGCATACATGTAACAGCACAAAAATTTTGGGTACCCCTCCTCCCCTCTGGTGCCTCCTCCCCTCTGGTGCCCTTCCCCAAGACTAACGCAATTTTTACCTTTTTTTGCCAAAAAAGTATCGATTTCGACAATTTTAGCCGAAATTCAGGCAAAAATCGCTTAGAATGACCATCTCTTGAATGCCGACTGATAAAATACACTTATCAAGAGACTAGCTGAAAATTTTGCCTACGCCCCTGGCAGGACCTATCAAAAGACTTCGATTATAAAGACTCTAACGCACTTGAAACATTTGCATAATTAGTTTTAAGTCAAAAAACAGAGAAATAACAACTTACTATCCGGAGAAAATACAGTGCAGTTCCAGCTTGGATCCTCTGAGGACCATCCGAGACCCATCGTTCACAAACTGCTGAGTTGGCTCGCGATAGGGTTCTAAAAAACGTTTCCTAATTAAAGGTTTAAATTGAATTATAAAACAACTTTCATAATCGTTCAATTTTAATATTTTAATACTCATGTCCCATACATTTGGTGCTACTCATGCAACCAGGGGTGGACGCGGGATGAAATTTCTGCCCACGAGTCAACACAACCCACGACTAACGCCCCACGTTTGACCCTTTACCATAGTTACAATAATTTTAAGATACTGTATATACTTGATGATTAAGATTTAAGACGCAGTATAAAGTGGGTATCTATGACCCGCGTCCACCCCTAGAAATGTGGTCGGCTTGATTCAAGCTAGTCGCTTGAGTCAGTATACCTAATTCGCCAGCTAATAAACACACCACCATTAACATTTGGATATTATTTCGTAATTTTGTCGGCTGAACGGACATACGACTGTAAAAAGTATGAATCGACCCTAAATACAGGCAAACTGAGCGGTCGGCTAACTTTGCGCAATCCCGTGGGGTTTATCGACGGCAAAATGGAACGGGTTGCCGAATTTGTAGTCCTTCAGAACTTCGTTTTCCGCCGCACAAGTGAAAAACAGGTCAGAGGTCACGTCTTCGATGTCCACGTACGAGAAATAGATGGTGGCCTAAAACAGTCAAAACACGGGCTTTAGCCTTTGCCGAATCACAGGAGGTGATTTTCGTCGCCTTGAACGAGTTTTAAATCACGCATCATTTAAAACGTCATTTCTGAACCCCATTTTGGTCGCTGCGCCCCTCCCCCTATAAGGGGACAGGGGTCAGCCCCACCGCATAAAGTTTTGCCTAAAAATATGCCAGCCCAATAATACGTACATATTATACATTCTTACTACCTAGACATCCCTCAGGCTCAGTCTCAGTATGACATATATATACCAATTACGTCCTGGGTCCATTGCAAGCCCCACAATTATATACCTACACTATCCATCCTGTGCTGTGTTTCCCAGACAAGCCCAGCAGCCCGACGCGACAGCACACCAAAATGACTAAGCCCAGACCACAAGTCCCAAAGCTCATAAATACCTCATCAACTTTACCCACCGACCTAAAATTCACGTCTGTGCGTGCGTGTGTGTGTGTGTCGGATTCCGGTAATTACATACACACTGCAGCAACATGCTTAAAAGGGGGGGCAAGGTCACAGAGAAATTAGCCATCATTTCTTGAAAAAATAATTCAAGACAGAAGAGTATGCTTAAATTTGATCAAAAAGAGATTCGGGCAAATAATATATAGGTATAAATTTTAGTACTAGTCTTAATACGATTGTTACAAACTGACAAAAGCTGTACTAAATTAAATAATGTAATCATTATTGAGAAGACCATATCAAGGGTAATTCCTTTAATTAGCTACCTAATCTTCATTTTCCATGTATGCGAACCACAGATTAACTTTAAGCCTGTTTCACACGAGGTGGATTTTCAAGGGGACATTCCCCATGGGGATCCCCTTGCGTCCCCAAGCAGATCCCCATGGGGATCCCCCTGCGTTTCCACGCGTCACCCCTGGGGATCCCCTTGAAAATTCACCTCGTGTGAAACAGGCTTTAAATACGTCGTCCTTTCCTTGTCTACGCCGCAGTCAACACGTAATCAGCAGAAAACAAGGATTATCCAATTATCGTTAAGGGTGACTTGTTTTGACTGATAAAGCAGCAGTTAGTTGGTAACTAAGCATCTCATTATTTCAGCACCATAAATGGGGCGAGACAGGCAGATTGACGGCTGGAAACTAATTTAGCACTGATCACAATAACACTGGCTAAAGTCCGGTCCAGGTTTATGCTTTTGTCCTTAAACATAGGAGAAGTGTGACAAGGACACATTTATTCTAGGAAAGGACAAATTTCGTTAAAGACAAGGACAAATTTCTTTTAGGAAAGGACAAATTTATTTTAGGACAAGGACAAATTTATTTTAGGACAAGGACAAATTTATTTTAGGACAAGGACAAATTTCTTTTAGGAAAGGACAAATGTCTTTTAGGACAAGCACAAAATTTTTTAGGACAAATTTCTTTTAGGACAGGGACAAATTTCGGTCAGCTATTGTGAAGAATTGTTAAAAGCGTTTCGACTGATTTTTTGAAATCTGAAATTTGAAAGATCTTAAACTATCCTCTACTTTCTTGGTGTGAAAAATTGGCTAGTTCTCACGCGCCTGGTCAGGGATAGGATAGGGACAAAGATAAGGACATGTATGAACCGGGCTTAAGTGACACACACGGGAGAACGAGGGGGTTCAAGTATCACCCTTTTTAAAGACTTCCCCTCGATGGGTTAGAAATTACCAAAAAATAAGTCTAAAAATGGAGAAATTGCTAAACAAACTGACCGAGACCAGAATTGACAGACCTGGTAAAGCAGTTACTTATCTGTCATTTATTAGTACTTAAATATTATCACGAGTACGTAATAGGAAGAGCATGACACTCTTCTTATTATGCCTTCGGGTGTATGTCTAATGCGGAGCGCAAAACAGCCCGTTTATGTACGGTTTTGAGGGGTACCCCGGACCCCCCCTCAACTGAAGAAGACGATGTACTGAACGTTGAGTACGGGGTATCGAACTGAGGGGGGATACCTCACCCCCTCAGTTGAGTACGGGGTCTTCAGTGGAGGGGGGGTACCATCCCCTCAAAACCGTACATAAAAGGCTTATTTTGCGCTCCGCATTGGACGCACGGGCACGCCCGAAGGCATAATAGGAAGAGTGTCATACTCTTCCTATTATGTACTCTTGATATTATGTATATGTCAGTGTTATGACTAAAAAAATATTCTTCTTGTTGAATTTCTATATTTTCCCATTTTTATACTTGCCTGTGGTCATATTCAAGAAAATATACGTATATACATACGTGAATGCGAAACCAGACAGAAATTATATAACCTAGCTTGGAGAATAATTAAAACAAAAAATCTTCCTGACTAAGCCTCTTTTCTCCCTCCGTCTTAATGACTCACTCATGGTTACTAAGTCAGTCAGCTTCAAGAAATTACTCTAAAGAACCCGATGCGTGCCTACGCTCTAACTCTGTAGCTACACATAATATATACGTACTTCAAGATATAAAATCTAAAAAAAAAACGTAAAGATATAAATTTTTAAAAAACTTGCAGCACTAAATATAAAAAATTGTGAAAAATGTGTATTTAATTCTTAGCCGAAATTCAATGTGCATTTCAAGATAAGCGTAGCAACTATATACACAGTTAATAATCCCAGCCCCCGCCCCCTAAAACTCTAGCTACCAATTTACCAATGCCCAAAAACTAATTATCTCACAAAATCAACTTAGAGTTGGCTCTAATTGCATACACATGCTCAATTCCGAACATAATATACGAGCCCGTCTAAATAGGCGCTTGAAAACACCACGAGAGCTTATTAAACACCCGAAATATGTGTAATCTCAAACGGTCAAATTAAAAATGTAGTGCCATATAATATAATATGAAGCATTCCTGCTGTGTACATGTGTCAGGCTTAAACGGAAATACATAAATATCAATTTTCAGACCTCTCAAAGACTATTTTCAGCTATTGGGGTATATATAAAAGTTTAAATATAAGCAGGAATATTATCATGCGCAAATTGGGAAAATTCTAGAGAAACATTTTGATTGGCTAGACTATTTTTGACAGACCAAATATGTTTGGGCCTTTTGGGAACCGAAAAACTGAGAAAAGTATTTGAGAATAGTCTAACTTTATCTACTGAAATAACTGCTTCAATAGTATGTTTTAATATTGGATGTTACAGATGTAATGTAACCATAGGTGAGCAAGTAGCAAGTTCTAGGGAGGGGGCAGGTGAAGCACTTTTCTGTGGGGGGCGGGGGTAGAGTCACCTTCTTGGGGACGAGGATGACCCCCTCCCCCACGCATGAACGTATGTATGGAATATGGATGTAACCAAGAGTATATATATATATATATATATATATATATATATATATATATATATATATATATATATATATATATATATATATATATATATATATATATATATATATATATATATATATATATATATATATATATATATATACACATAATAGTGTCTCAGTCTATATAGAAGATACTGAGTATAGATATAGAGTATCTCTTCTATATAGAGTGAGATACTATTCTGTACTCTTCATGTAACTTAACACAATAATATGGGAGCCAACGTATAGTCATAAGTTGTTATCCACTAACTGGTGAAGACTTGAAAAGTCAATTTGCTGATTTAATTTATATAATGATCATGACAAGACTAGTGCGTGTAGTTTAGACTAGTTAGACTCGATCCACAGCGTGAGGCCACTTAGTGTACAGTATAATGATTCCTACTTTTCCCTTATCCGAGACCACACTGATGTGGGTTGCATTGATGGAATTGAAATGGGTGCCCTGTCCCTTTTTCAGCCAGAATACCAGCGGGTCTGGTTTGGAGGTGGGCGCCTTGCATTCCCGTTGGAACGGATCCATCCAGCGCTGCTTGATCAGCTCCGGCTTCTGCTGAGCTATTGGTGTGTTGTCTGAAAAAATGAAAAAAAACAAAAAATGAAAAACAACTAAAAAATATCTTTTGTTTGGTCATACAGGTATCAGGGGAGATGGTGGGGTCTCGTAAATTTTGGATTGAGTGAGACAAAATAGCACTTTTTTTGAGAATATTTTACAAACTTTTGCAAAATTTAGTGTATTTTTCGTCGATCAGCGAGGGAGGTTACCAAAATTTGGTTATAGAGGGCCCGTCAAAATTTTGACGCCGTTACATATCTATCTAATAACATCATTCTACGTTGCTGGATGCATGTAGATTGTAGCCATTATATACCTTCGCAAACTTTTTTGCAAAATTCACTCAACCAGCCAGCACTTTTGGCACAGTACGAGAGTAATTCAGATTCTGCTAATCTTTACCCCTTTCTTTCATAAATTTTTCTAAACTGCACAAACTTCAAGCTTCGGCTGGGTTTTGATCCTCCGCCACAGACTGAGCCTGCTTACCAATGACAACTTTGTGGCAACACAGTCGCGCCTAACCACTCGGTCACCACCGGCTCGCTTTACTCGGATACATAAGCATATTCGTGAAGTAACTGATTCTGTGAAACAAAAACCCGACAGGTTGCAGTAGTATGAGATTGTGCTAATTGTTGCTCTGTGGCAACATTATGAAAGGATTAACTCACAGGTCATGTTAAACCAGATGGGTCGGTCCAGAGCGGTACCGTTGCCATTGGAGGCTTTGCACTGGTACAGCCCGTGGTCAGAGCGGCGGATCTTGGTTATGCGAAAGGAGCCAGAGTTGGGGTGAGAGAGACGGATGATCCGAGTTGGATCCTGATCCAGATCAAACGGCTGACCGTCCTTTGTCCACTCATATCTGAAATAGATTATTGATTGGTTAAGTTGATCAACACTGGTCAAATGGTCAACTGGTCAAATATGGTCAACAGGTCAAATGGTTAATATGGTCACATATGGTCAACTGGTCAAATAGTCAATATGGTCAACTGGTCAAATAGTCAATATGGTCACAGGGTTTTTTTTTTCAAAATCGACAGCAGATAATTTGCATAAGAAGTTAAATTAGAATATAAAAAATACAAAAAAAATGGGAATACTCATTAAATATATAATAACATAACAAATTAACACAAAAAGAGACACATAGATATAGTCAAAACAAACTTTCTACACCACAGCAACAAAAACATAAAAAGATCAAAACACAAAACAAAAGCGAAACCAAAAACAAAAAATAAAATAAACAAAAAAATATTAACAAAAAAAACACAACAAAAAAACACCCAAAAAAAATTACATCAAAAAATCAAAAAAAAAAAAAAAACAAAAAAAAAAAAATCAAAAAAAAAAAAAACAAACCCCCCCCCACCCCCCAAAACCTATGGTCAACTGGTCAAATAGTCAATATGGTCAAATATGGTCAACTGGTCGAATTTGGTCAACTGGTCGAATTTGGTCAACTGGTCGAATAGTCATCTGGCCAAATGGTCAAATGCTCAATTCGTCCATCTGGTCACAGCAAAATCAACTGGTCAAATGATCAGCACTCAACTGCATGATACAAAAATTGGATATCATTTTATTAGGGATAGACCGCTGGCTCGGCTCGGCTCGGCTCGTTTGGCCTGCCGAGCCGGCCGGCTCGGCTTGGCTCGGCAAATTGCCTTTGGCTCGGCAATTTTGCCGAGCCAGGCCGAGAGCTGAGACAGTCGTGAATTTTCAAGAACTAACTTTCGAAAGTTTAAAAACTCTTCCCAGAATCCAAAAAGCTGGAGCTGTATATACGGTTTTTGTGTTTTTCCGTTAATAAACCGCTCTCGCATACCGGTATATCCCGGGGGGAGGGCGGCCGCCCTACCCATTTTTTATTGGAATTACTTCATGTAAGAATATGTGTGTATTAGTCGCAATTTGTTTGCCTAATATACTGTTGTGTTACATTTATATCATTGCAAAAACGACATTTTTAATAAATTTGCTGTCCGCATTGCAATATGTATCCAAAAGATTCGTAAATTTTTCATTTTTTCACTCTGGCGCCCGTTGAAGCGGTTTCACAAAATAGCTGAACAAGCGGTGGGAAGATACGCAATATTCCATGGTTCTGCAGATATAGTAAAAGTGAAAAAATTTAAAGTATAAATACATTTAGTAATATTGTTGGTAAAAGACGGCTTCGTGGCGAAAATGGACGTCAAAATAAATCTGGCGCTTCACAGATATCTGAGTTTTAAGTTTTTTCAGTCACACATTTTTCAGATGTTTTTACATTTTCCAGCATTTTACCGACTTTCAGAGGAATTTCAGATAATTTTCAGAATAATTAAGGCAAAGTTCAGATAATTTCACCCAGAATTCAGAGACTCTGAATTTTATCTGAAAAAATGTTACTGGCTAATTATACAGAAAATTCAGATTTACTGGTTTTCTTGTATATACTTTCAAGTTTCATCTGCAGTTTTCATCGACGTCATTGTGTAGCTATCGATATGAAAATTGATGAATTTTTATTGAATTTTCGCACAATTTGCAGTTTGCCATCAAAAGTAGCAAACATTTAGGGCACCCCCCTCCCGTGGTAGGTCCTGCACTGCCAAGCGCGTAGTCAGGGGGGGGTCGCGACCCCTCTTTTGGTCGAACCTGAAGAAATTGTCGACAAGGGTCCCCCCTTTGGTTTTTATCGCCCGGCCGAAAAAAATTTCTGATAGGTCTCCAATTGACCAAATTTGCCCTGAAATTCAAAAAATTCTCATTTTCTTCTGGGGCTGCCGCCCCAGACCCCTGCAACTTTATGGCTTAGTATTCGTTGATATTATCTTTAATTTATCAAAACCAATGCATGTCTGCAAGAGTACATTCTGCTGAACTTACTTGTGTAATATACTGTCTATGATATTCCTTCGTTTTACTTTTCTTGTCAGAAAATATTTCTGATACGTCTCCAGTTGACTAAATTCTGCCTAAAAATTTCAAAAATCTCCATTTTTTCCTGGGGGCTGGCGCCCCCAGACCCCTGCTATCTGTGGCTTAATTCTCTTCGCGTTTTCACCACTGGCGACCCGAATCCCTCGGCTGTCTCTGAATTTAGGAAGGAGCTTCCCCCATCCCCTCCAACTGCATGAGTATCAAAAAGCTCTAATCCTTTCTTTCTTCGTGACATAAGTCAAAATTTGTCACTTAAAAAAAGGTTGTGCCCCAATACATTGATTCCCGGAGCGCATGATAAAATTTTGATAAAACCCAAAATTAACCATAGCCGGCCGGCTCGGCTCGGCACCGAAATTCCCGGCTCGGTCTAACCCTACATTTTATTCTAGATTCAAAGTAGACAACCGCCCATCTATCAGAATAAGGTAACGGAACTTTAAGATTTAGGATGATCCCTTTATATCTTAACAGGCCCTATGCAACATTTTCTTTCCACTCAGCACTTCATGTACGTATTTCATCAAAAGTAGCAATGAACACTGTGGTCTAGACAGTCTTATGCCAACTTCCTGATGGTGCCATGCGGAGTGAAAACAAAAAACACAGATACTCATTTACATAAATATTCCAGCAACTGAACCCAGCGGAACCCTTTAAGCAGCTTGTCAACACTCAAAACATGGGAGTGTAGATATGTATGTCTATACGTCAGTAGTATACATGGACGGGCATTATCCATAAAGTTCGTCAGTAAGGACATCTATCTATGTATATATATATATATTAAATTTATTTTTTGTCAGAAGCTTCTGATATTTCAGTGTCTGTCTGAAGATAACGTAGGCTACACCATTCCTTCACCACACAAAAGGAGTAAGTTTACGCATATTGTAGCTTAACTAAAAAGGTTAAAAAATGACGATTATAAATTCCATTCATAGAATTGGGGGGATCCGATCAGCCGATCAAGGGAGGATGGGCGGCTGCCCGGTTTTTTCCTTGAAAATATATATATATATATATATATATATATATATATATATATATATATATATATATATATATATATATATTAGGGATGTCGCGGATGTGACTTTTTTGACATCCGCGGATGCGGATGCGGATGCGGATGTTGACTTCTGACATCCGCGCGGATGCGGATACGGATGCGGATCTTTTTAGAATACGTTCTAAACAAGTTATGAAAAGAATTTTTGGAAAATTTTTCACCAAAAAATACATAATATACTAAAAATATCTATTATGAATGCAAGAATGCAAGTACTAAGGAATGAGACTTAGATAAAACAGTTTGTATCGAAGTTGTGCATTCATTATACATATCTTCTAAGCCATGCGCAGCCATCAAAAGCTTGGTTAAAACGCTATTGGTTAACTGTATGCCAACTCAAAGGCTATCAGCGTGACCCTCTGGCAACGTGATGCTTTTAGTTTTGGTTGGTGTATAATCACTATACGTATTCTGTCTATTCTTTTTAATCCACGAAAGCATGCAAGTTAAAAACTGATATTGTTGTGACATTTTACAAGTTTGTAGACTAGTCTCTCTCAAACATGCAAATGCAAAACTTAGTTCGAATATGCCCGCAATATCAAATATTCGTGAAGCCTACTTTAGAAAAGAGCGATTTGCAACCAACAATGAGGTGAAAAAGCCTAGAATAAAGTTTCATCCACCGTTCTAAGAGCAAAAATATTCGTATATACATGCACAAAAATCAAAATTGTCGTCTGATTTTCTACATTTTTAGTAAATTTTGCCAAATCTGCAACATCCGCACATCCGCATTAAATTTTTGCGGATGCGGATGCCGATGTCAAAAAGTTGAGGATCATCCGCGGATGCGGATGCGGATATCCGCGACATCCCTAGTGTGTGTGTGTGTGTATATATATATATATATATATATATATATATATATATATATATATATATATATATATATATATATATATATATATATATATATATATACATACATACATATATATATATATATATATATATATATATATATATATATATATATATATATATATATATATATATATATATATACATATACATATACATATATATATATAATATACATACATTTTCCTGATTAGAGTTCTACAAAAAGCATCCCCCCTTTAGTTTTTTAAACCGGCCAAAACTAATGCTGTTGAAAAACTTTACCAAAAAGTTCTCAAACATCCCCCCTTCTAGCGAAAATTCGTCCTGAATCCGACCCTGATATAGTGATACGTATATATACGTATGTTTACGTGGTCACTGAGACACAGAAAAAATGTATGAAAACCCCGGTGCCTGGCCTTAACAAGGGCTCTTCCCAGTTTCTGTGAGCACTCTAAACGCCCAGGATTTCCAGTAAATTCATCAAGTGTGCCTCATGTTCTTAATCTAATGAGAATTCCAACAAAATGAGCAATCACTCATGCTACACTCCAGTTCATAAAAAATTTACGATATTACGTCACTTTATCCGCAGCGCAAGGTCTAACTGAAACCTTGAATATTCAATTTGTCAACCACCGCTTATATACATATATACATATATACATGTTGCTAATGGGAAACACTTTACGCACAAGCCAGGGGTGGGGGGATAAAAGATTACAAAGTTTCACAAGATTTTTTTCCAAGTTAATGTTTGCGCAAAGTCACCCCCATTCATTTTTTCACTCTTAGTCTTAGCCGAAAAAGTTTCGGGGGTGGATATCTCTATTTGGATACGTCCTCAAATGAACGACTTTCTGCCGAAGAAAATAACTTCTCAACTATATACGTATACATACGTATAAAGCCTGATAAACACAAATTAATTTGAATAATTTAGAATAAAATTTATTTTTACTGTATATACATACAACGAACACTTGGCCACAAAAAGTAACGTAACTGTGCATACTAGGTTCATGATATCCTTTCCACATACGCTACAAACAAACAATGTGTCTACTTCCGTCATTGATAGGTTTAGGTTATGTCATTCGCCCATTCGATAAAGAACAATTTATATACTTTCTAGGTCTTGGCTTTGACATTGTGCGTACGTATATACCGACTCCAGGAAAACCCACAAAACTTGTCTAATTTTTTTCAACAACCATCTTCTGCCGATTAACGTGCTACTATACTATATAACATGTAGTATGGAACTAATCTGTCAAAAAATTAGTTCCAATGAAAGATTTAGCCACGACAAATATCTAAAAAAAGAACGTACACTAGCTCAAGAAATAATATGTTCCCAACTGTTGTAATATATAAGTGATAATTTATCAATCCCCAGGGGGTAGCGGCAAACACATCAGAAAACTAGATCACAAATTTGGAACAAAGTTGTACAAATTAAAAATGACTGCGTGATTAACAAATTTTACAAAAAAATCTTTTGCAAAAACATATTTGCATTAGCTAGCCGTTTCAATAACGTTTCGATTCGACGTATATATACCTATGATAACTTGACTATGCAAACACACTAGAAAAACTAGGACTGTTAATTAATAAATTCTTATAACAAAATAGTTATTAATTATTCTTAAAACTAATTATTAATTTTTTGCACAATGTTACTCCCATAGGACAGGCAGACTAAGGCTAATTTTTTCAATCACATAAAGGTAGGGGCAGCCCCGACCGTACATGTATGAGGGGAGGGGGGATGGGAGGATCCCTCCAAATCGAGGGGCCGGGGGGGAGGGTCCCAAAATTTAGTAAAAATGGCACTTAATGCGGAGAATTTTAAAAATATTTGCAAAATTTAGCGTATTGTTCGTCGATCAAGGGAGAGGGTCCCCAAAATTTCACCGGAGAGGGCCCCGACCCCAGACCCCCTTAACATTCAGGCCAGAAAATGTCAGATATCCGTACTCTTGTCGCCACTCTAATATAATTTATGTCACATAAATTATGTGTATACATTAGAGAACTGAAAAGTACAGAAAAAGTTTAAAAAAAGCAAATTAACGTCTGCCGACTGTCTTTAAAAAGTTCCGAACTATCATTTGATCTCTCACATAGTTGAGTAGCTACCCGCTACTAACTCAAACAATTAAAACAACTATTCTACAAACTAATATTCAACTACTGAGTACCGGCATAATTTTAATGGGGGGGGGGGGGGGGGGGGCGCTTCCCTCATTTTTGTCGCTCCCACCCCCAATTTTACATTGGGTGCCCCCTATAGCCGGAAATTTTTTCCGAAGAATGTTCCAACGACTTTTGAGCTTTGAGCTTTAGCGATGTCGGTTTGGTGGGGTTTTTGTATCCTTTTTTGTTCAATAAGTACTAGTGCGCTATAGTAACGTTAACAAGCTTAACGGTAACGTATAACCATTTTTTCGCCTAAAATTAGTGTTTTATCATGACTTCGGTACCTCCCCATGGATGCATGGCAGCGCCCAACCCATGAATGTTTACCTAAAAATATGCCAGTACCTACATTTATACGTATTTCGTTCGTGTGTACACTACAAACGTATGTATACTATATACTAACAAAGCACCCGATAGCTACACAATACAGTATAGCTATACAGTAACGTATAGTACAAGCTAAGCTGTTCATAACTAAATACAGTGAATACGTACGTACGCTACTGTATATATCTACGGTCAGTCTACCACACACACACAGACGCGCAGACAGTATTTAGACTCAATTTTGTGTTCAATCCTGTAAACACATTTTGCAATACAATACTCAATGCATACAAACACTACACTGCAGGCTTTCAAAGGTACACAATAAAATATATGGCTAATTTATACGCAGACGTTTCAAGTGGCTACAAACCACTCCTCTCTGTATACGTACATACAGTCAACAGTGTGTAACTCAGAAGCATATTATATATATATATATATATATATATATATATATATATATATATATATATATATATATATATATATATATATATATATATATATATATATATATATATATATATATATATATATATATATATATATATATATATATATATATATATATATATATATATATATATATATATATATATATATATATATATATATATATGTGTGTGTGTGTGTGTGTGTGTGTGTGTGTGTGTGTGTGTGTGTGTGTGTGTGTGTGTGTGTGTGTGTGTGTGTGTGTGTGTGTGTGTGTGTGTGTGTGTGTGTGTGTGTGTGTGTGTGTGTGTGTGTGTGTGTGTGTGTGTGTGTGTGTGTGTGTGTGTGTGTGTGTGTGTGTGTGTGTGTGTGTGTGTGTGTGTGTGTGTGTGTGTGTGTGTGTGTGTGTGTGTGTGTGTGTGTGTGTGTGTGTGTGTGTGTGTGTGTGTGTGTGTGTGTGTGTGTGTGTGTGTGTGTGTGTGTGTGTGTGTGTGTGTGTGTGTGTGTGTGTGTGTGTGTGTGTGTGTGTGTGTGTGTGTGTGTGTGTGTGTGTGTGTGTGTGTGTGTGTGTGTGTGTGTGTGTGTGTGTGTGTGTGTGTGTGTGTGTGTGTGTGTGTGTGTGTGTGTGTGTGTGTGTGTGTGTGTGTGTGTGTGTGTGTGTGTGTGTGTGTGTGTGTGTGTGTGTGTGTGTGTGTGTGTGTGTGTGTGTGTGTGTGTGTGTGTGTGTGTGTGTGTGTGTGTGTGTGTGTGTGTGTGTGTGTGTGTGTGTGTGTGTGTGTG